>OENG01000006.1:3511681-3793155 GCA_900239735.1 Blumeria hordei DH14
TCGTGTGGAGACTGGATATCCTTCGTGTGCCAATAATAACTACATGTGCACCAGCTACTACATCTACCATGCCACATAGCCGAGCATGCTAGAGAGCGGCCGGAGCGCGTGGCGTCGTCGATGCGCGGATCCGGGAGACACGGCGGGGCCTCGTGGGAGAGTGGCTTGACTGTGAGGCCTACACGCGACGCACCAGCGCCGGGCCCGACATTCGCGCGCAAATGCACTAGGGCCTGCCGGGGGCCCACGGCAGGCAATCCTGCGCCGAATGAACCATCGTCGAGGAGGGCAAGACTGAACACCCGTACGCGGTGTCCTCTACGAACCTGGAAGTGAAATATTCTCCCAGGGCCGAGTTCAGTCAAATTTCGCAATACCGAACAAGTTGGCCCACGAGGCAATAATTCAAAATTCTCCGCCATGTCAAATTTTCGCTCCCAACGAGTTCGACTCCTACCTGTTGAAATCTAGACATATCATACCGAACTGCACGTAGTGCGGAGTAGACGAAGACTACTCATCTTCGATCGCTACCAGCTTTGGTGAGGTCTCGGTTGGTAATGATCTCAGTGGTGTGAATGTTATTCCATCACGTAATCAGAACACAATGTTTCTACCTAAGCGAGGTAGAACATAGATAGACAATTAGATGTAGATTAGACTATACACTTTTTACCAACTAAATACAAGTTCAGTAAAACCAAAAACCTCACTGATCCTAACCTTTTATCTCTGATCCTTAAATCCCCAATATCTTACGATTCGTACAGTATTGACTTGACGGTCAACGTTCACTTCTATCATTCCAGATAAACCTCTAGAACTTTAATACTACCCAAGTCTCATCAAGTCTACAAGTACGACCAAGTACATCCTCATTTCAATGACCACACCTCTCATCAACTATTCTCTGGCCTCAGCTAGCCGCCAAATACACGCCCACGCCGATATTCACACCCGACGGAGGAAGCAAAGCGTGGCGCACAAATCTGGGAGATAGTTCTTTGGGATGACGTGAGAGGGATTGGGACAAGTTTACAAAATGACACAGAGGATGGAAACGTTCTCGACGGGCGTGTAATTTTGAATTTTGGCAAGGAGTTTTACGAATTGAGCTGTGTGCGCGCCAAGCCTTCGCTTGCGAGAGTGCAGCGGACACTATAACAACACGCAAACGATGGAAGGTGTCGTGGTCCGCATCCTGGTGGTGTTCTCTAGTATGGTTTGAGTAGCCTGGACACCTACTCCACTTGGGAAGGAGACGCCTCAGACTACATTTCGCGCGGAGAAAGTTCAGTGGATGACGAAGGCATGTCTGGATAACCCAGGGGTTTTCGAGACGTTCCCCTGGCTGGGTATTCACGGATGAGGCTTGACTTGGGGGTGAAGAAGAAGCCGGCATAACTTGGCAGTGGTACCTGCAAATGGAATCCGAGGCATGAGTGCTCTTCTTTTAAATTGAGTCATCGCATCTGCACATTTTCTCTGATATTGTGTCGTAGCTAGTTAGCTGCATACGCAATTAAAATCTGATGCAAAAAAAACCAAACCATCGTCGACTCCCCGCAACTCGTCGTTCAAACGAGCCTTCCGAGCTGCCATTGTCGGCGCGCCGAGGCGCAAGGCAGGCCTATTCGCTGACCAACACCACGACGACGACGCCGCCGCGCTCCTCTTGTCGGGGGGGTTTGCTGATTTGCGCGCTGGCTACATTGCCTGCCGTCGCGCTCCTGGAGTTGAAGCGCGCGCGCGCGGCCGGGCGGGATCCGGTTGACCAGCATTCACTACATCGACTTCGCCCAGGTGTGGATTCAAGTCGAGGGCGGGCGTCGCGAGAAGCGCGAATTTCGCCGCAGCGTCGGCTCCTTGTGGATCCTAACAAGATCTACATTATCATGTGTTGATCAGATTTTAGATGTACGGCGCATAGACAAAATCCTAGAGCCATTATGATCTCACACGATCAGATCGCACTGGAGCTGAGGGGTGACAGAGTATTGATGTATATAGGCGCATAGATATCCTGCAATTGGGGGAGGGGGAAAGAATTCACGTATCAGTCTCAACCCACTACACAGGACCCGTTGTAGTTAGGAGCCGCGAGACACCACGTGATAACATTTCACTCTTACACCCACACCCCGCCATTTACTAGCTAACCAACGCGCGCCCAGAAACCTCATCGTTGTCGTCAGCGCGGATTAGGCAACTCCGCGCTCTATCGTCGCTCATCGTCCGCCTTTGCAGGCGTCCGGCTTCCAGCATGGCCTCCTCACTCCGGCGCCTGTAGGGCGGGCGATGTGACGAGCATGGAGGCCGACGGGGAACTGCCTCGGCGCGAATGTACGAGGAGCTGGAGAGCTGTCGCGTGTTTGAGTGCGAGGCGCAGTGAGACCTTGGTCCGTTGGCGAATCATGTGTCGCCAGCCATGGCTCTTCGTTCCCTCTCCCGGCGCTCGTGCAATCCCCGTCGACTGATTGTTCGGCCAAATACCGAGCGCAGCGCCCTCACACGGAATGCATGCCACCCCGCCTCGTCGCTGGATGCCGGCTCGCGGAGAATACTCAACTCCCGGGAGCGTAGGGGTCACTAGTGAGTGGTGTTCAGCCGTCGTCCTCTCCGCGTGTCGGCTAGTTGCCAAGCGTGTTTCGCACACGGCCGTGCGTGATTACGAGAACGAGGGTGAGCTGGGGCTGACGCTATGAATATACCTGTGCGGAATAGTATGGGCTTTGGGCAATCCATCGCCCTGCTAGCCGTCGCTCATGGGGGTAAAGGGACCGTCGACTATCACCATGTTGCGCTATCTTTGGCCCGGCTACCCGTGACAAGTGCACTAAGACTACAATGTCCAGTGCGGATCCCGTCTACTTGCTATCATCGGCCTCCCCATTGTGGCTCTTGCTACAGGCGCCAGTGGGAATTCTAGCCTGACATGTTGAATGCAGCTTCTACACACCATTCGCCCGATCCACCGTCTCTTCACGTGACCGAGTCTCTGCCTCTCCTCGGCCCAGTCGGAGCAGGCTATGGGCGTGTGGTTGATACTCCGGGACGCAAGTGCACACCGCTATTGTGCCCAGCTCTCTACCCCGGAAACCTTTCTCCCTCTACGGCGGACGGCTCAACGCGAGCTGCTTTCGGCGCTGATGAGGTATTCACGAATGCCTCAACCTCTTCACCTGCAGTATATCGTGCATCCGCGCTCATGGTCAATGGAAATATTCGCTGATGTCTGGGCCCGAGAGTCTGTAGGTGCTCGCTGACGAAGGATGCATTGCTGTTTGGTCTACCCAACCCCTTGCCATATCTCGTCGTTCCTCGGCATCGTTCCCACAATTCCTTCCCCAGTCGACCATATCGAAGCCTTCTGCGCTCGAGGTGGCATTCTCTCGGGAGGGCTGGGGCCCCCAAGCTCTAGTACCCTGCGGCAAGTTGATCTTCATGCTCCGCCTACAAGTTTTGTGTCATGGTAGCTATGGCTCTCGCTCATGACCTGACCCAACAGTCACACGAGGCGCAATTACCATGCTTGGTTGTGTTATTGATGCTAGCGCGGGAAGTTGGTGTGAGTGACTAAGTAGTTGCACCGTAGGCTCGACTGTGCAAGGTCTCATTGATATATTCCTGCGCCTACTTTGTCCTCACTGATCTCCAATCTGCCTGTGACTCCTTTTCAACGAGACCCACCCTTGACAGTTTAGACATTTCCCTTGGATGCTCTCGACATTAATTGGTCTAGAGCTTTCCTGCTTGTGGCATCAGGATACGGCCCAAACTCATGGCTAGCCGAATTTGTGTATACCCAAGGGAAGCAGCCTCAAGCCTCCTGGCCTCGGTTTTACCGCCTCAAGACAAATCGGAGGTCAAGCTGAAATACGAGGAAATCCTTGACAGGGCGTGTATGTTGCAAAGTAGCTCAACAGACCCACCTTGTGCCGGTTGAGGTAAGAGAGATGTCATGGATACATCGAAAAAAACACCATTCTGGCTAGCATTGGACACAATCCCGGGTCTGCAGAATCTCGAATGAGAGCTGGGTTCTCGTGGGGAAACTGGTGAGTGGTATTGGGTCCTTATCCCTAAAACTGTCAATTTTTAAGCTGTAACTGAATCTTTTCAGCTATGCGGCAAATTTTCAAACCATCCACTAGATTGCTACATGAAAAAAAATCAATGACAAAACATACGGAATAAATCATTCATCTACGTATGTACATCATCCACAGACAAGTGGTGTTTTCTTATGGCACCAGCACATGTAATAGGTAATTTATGAAACGAAATAGTGTCATGGAATTATTTCTGAATGTAATTTCTTATTTTATACACAAATTGGGAAGTTACTAACATTTTCATACGAATTAAACTAAGTCATTAAGCTATCATCTTCATTTCATTATGTGAATGTCCTTTTTGAAAGTAATCTCCAGATTTGTAGCAACATAGACAGCTAGCAATTATCCCGAATTAATGCACATGTTCGTGTTTCTTGGGCCAATTAATGTGTGGTTCATAATTTCGCTTATTTTTCCACGACAGTCACGCGGATTAGGCATTCAGTAACGGTTACCCCAATACTAATCATTATAAGAAATATCACTATCCATGTAATGAATACCATCTTGGTACATGCGATGCTGTTTGAAAGAATCTCTGCCAAATCTAAAAAGACCTTACAGCGCTCGTTGAGGATTTTTATTCGAGGCGGAATTTCAAGGTAATCTCGAATAGCAGTATAGAGAGGATGAAGCGTGGGCTCTGAGTTCCAGAAGAAGTTTGGTATGTCCAAAATTTTAGATGCTATAGCCCCGTTAGTCTACTTTGGGGCATGTTTAAAAAGAAAAGGACACGAACAAAGATTAACCTCGACACGTGTTTTGAAAAGTGTTCCCATAATTTTGAATATTTGGGATCGTGTCATACCCAGTTTTCCAGTAAGTGCAAGATGTTTGGGCACATGCTGGGCATTGGCCATTGTTTGATTCATAGACTCTTCGAACATGCAGAGCTTAGTGCTCTGGGCTATAGCGTGGCTGATAGTCAACTTTATTAAATGGTCCCCACTACGTAGAGTAATCATGTCGTTGAAAACGCGAGGTCTATCAACTAAATGACTATACTCAAAATGAAAATCTTCTTTCTCATAGTTATCCGGTTCCAGTGGTCTTGACGCGATTGGAGTTACGTTCTCATTTTCGTATAAGGCTAGATCAGCCAGTATATCTTTCTCTTGTTGTTCAGTAAAGTTCCAAAATACAATCACGCCATATGAAAATATGAATAACTCTGCAAGCTTTGTTCCGTCTACAGCTCCTGAATCAACACTGTTTTTTCGGCGATATTGTAGCGGTGTGCCTTTTTCCTCCCCGCTTTGGTAAAACTCTACTCTGCTTTTTCTGCGCGGATTTTCTTCAAACTTTCTTATACTATACTCATCAGTATTCTCAAAGTAACCCTCTTGATAGTCTCCTCGTTCTTTCGGCTCAATGAAGTCTCCATATAATTCTTTTTTGCTAGAATCATCAATTATTTGACCACTTTGTATCTTGTAGGGCTTTTTGCCAGACAACAACGGCAAGTCATAAACCGAGTACAAACAATCATCGTAAAGCTTTGTTCTAGCGCCATGGGTAAATCTAATGAAGTTGGAAGCCGTACATAGCCAATAACTCTGAGCTGTGCAGTATGCCGTGACTCTAGCCAACTCTTTTGCTCTTTTGGCTTTTGGAAGCCTTTCGGCATAACTCTTGCCTCGAATACCTCCACGCTTCTTCAAAACATCCCATTCCTCATCGTTCAGCGGTTTAGATTCTTCATCTCTATAGATTTGTCCAAATGGCATTCGATCGTTTTCATCATGTCCGTTGGCTTCTTCGTGGGTATCAGGAAGCATCATTAATTTTTCGCAAACTTTCGTGGTTCTAGTGGGGACCCTATACGGGGCTATTTTTGAATTCATAGAGCTATCCTCTGATGTTCTACGCATCGTTAAACTCCTTTGGGTAAGGAATTTTGGTGAAATTAGTCGTGGTGAAGCATTACGTGGTGACGAGGTATGAGGTGATACAGCTTTTGGTGAGGAAATTTTAAGAGAAGCTAATCGTGGCGATACAGCTCGGAATGAATTAAAATATGGCAATGAGTTTTGCGGTGATTTAGCCAGCGGCGACTTAAACAAAGGTGATCTGGTCCGCGGTGAATAATTTGTCGGTGAAGACTGTGCCAATATTCGTGGTGAGTAAATTCTCGGCAGGTTCATTTTAGATTGAATTTTAGGTAGCACTTGTGGTAAAGCCCTTGTCGGCTTACTGGGTGGACCTTCAGGGACACACTGCGGAGATTTTTCTGTTGCTGAAGCTTTATTATCCGTCAATGAGATAGGTAAAGCGGACTGTATGGGATCTTCTCCTATTTCTTTCACCTAGTACAAAATAAGCACGTCTATCCACAGATACAGAGACCTAAGTGAGTACTTGGGAAGCACATGTTTCATTTTCCTCCAAAACAGCCTCAACAGTAGATTCGACGTGATTAGACCCAAGATACTTCTTTTCTTTCTCTTTTTCCTCGTTATCTGCTTCACCAGTCCATGTCATCCTCCATAATGGATCAATAAAGCTCCACTTTGCAAGAATTTGAATCCGATTTTTCAGCTTCTCGGCTGCTTGAGAATTATTTAGGTTCGAATGAAGTTCATCATTTTCAGATAAAAGGAGACTGGCGAGATTTTGAAGTTCATACTTTGAAGGTACCTTAATTACAGAACATAAATTGCTTGACTCATTAACATTAGAGGATGATTTGTACACAATAGATGATTGGCGCAAAAGATAATGGACGAGAGATGAGAATAGAAGGCAATGGTTTACTTGTTGAAGATTCACCGTATCGATGGGATCAAGATCTAAAGGTTTGTTAGCTTTCCATGCGGTAGTTATTGCACAAAATGGTCTGTAGTTTATTACATTGTAAAATATGGAAATATACTTCAGGTGGAAGGTCATCCATTTTCAACGCCTTTAAAATGATGGGTTTTAACAACTATACCTAGCATACTATGCAGCTATATGAGCGCATCGAGAAAAAGAGTGAGTTAATCATAAGCCTCGTGAATGATACAAAGCCTAGACTCTTTATGGCCAGTGTAAAAGATGCACCGAGTGACATCTATTCGCATGAAAATTTGCGAGCTCTGTTTCATATTTGCTGTAGTCAATATAACAGTTCATCCGACAGCTACACTGCGCCCAAGCCTCGTTTGGCGTTTCAACCTAGTGCACAAACATTCCCTACACCTCTTATCAATACCTAGCTGATTTTGCGCTCTGTTCATATTTTAGGTATTATCAGACTTAGTGTGCTAAAATATGAAAGTCTTCAAGTTAGATAAAAATAAAGTTTGTGGGTAAGTTGATACTAGGCTCTTTCGACTCCCACGCAAAATCATCGGATTTAATTTATCTTACGAGATTTGGAAGAGATGATCCATGATTAACGTAGTATTGTTGGCCAGAGGAGGCCTACTAGTACCTGTTTCTCCCTCATAGGTGCCAGCCATCACCAATGCGTATGGCTGTAATGGTAAGGCTCGTAATCATAGAAGGATTGAATGAAGAATCAACATGCATCATTCGTGGCATGTACGACTTCGGATGACGATTCGATTACGCGAATACTGACTACAATGTAGTCTGAGGGATTTGGAGCTTGGACTAAAATTGGAGGGTGTGCAGTAGGGTACCGAGATGTGTTCCTATGTGCTAAAGTATGTGATCCTTGCCCGATATGTACTAGTATCCACAAAATTAGAAACATCAGATCAATAAGGTGTCAGCAAAGCACCATGTTGGAACAAATATTGGCAAGAGTGTAGCAAATAGACAGATATGATGATTGCCTGCCGACTGTATATGCATTCAGTCACAAGTGTCTAGTACCTTAACCCAAGTACATCCGGCAAAAGCACTCAGAAACCATCCTGTGAGTCCATTTTGAAGCTAATCTAACCATCCTTTATTCAGCCTAGGAGCTGGATGATCTACTACACTAAGGATACTTTTGAAAATTGTATTACATTCGATGCATTCCCACGCAACTGGAAGTTTAGTACTATCCTTCTATTCTCATGGTCCCGGCGAGTTCCCTGTCAAAACCACTGGGGTTCCTCGCAAAGGGTTGCGAAACACGGACGCTGCACGCAAAGGCTGCCACAAGATAATCTAAATTTTTCCATTAATAGTTCACCTCAGTGGCACTGCACCACCATGAATTGTGTGGTGATGACTACATTGCGTAAGAACTTACTAAGCGTCCAACCTGTTGCAAAAGCCAGACTCATTTGCCACATCCTACCTACATGCAGGGCGGGGCCGACAAATCAGCCCAACCACTACAACTGAGTAAACCCGCGTAATATTTATCCCTCACTCATGCTAACAACGCGAATCAATTTCCCAGTTAAAATTATCTTCATTGGCTTGGTCTTTCGGGCTGCTAAACCCTCAAATAGTCATACTTAAGACTGTAATTTATTGAAGCATACCGTCAGAAATCATCGCCACAGAACTCTGAATAGCTACACCACTTTCCAAACTTAAGAAAAGATTCCGCTAGCTCGTACTTATCTTGGGCCAAACATTATCGTACGATCCGTGAGCAGACTTTAATCGGAAGATAAGGAAGGATAAAGTGTAATAGTTGGCAATGGTAAGCCATGTCTCAAATATTTTTTTGCTGAATGTGAACAATGTTTTTTAAACGTCCATTCTTGTAGCTCTGCTCATTTTTATTCTCTACTTGGATTTTTCTAGGATACTGAAACCATTGGGAACGTAATTACTGGCTGCCTACTAGGCTGAGCAGGAGGTAGTGGATCTAATTGATTTCAAGAGTGTCAGAAGATAGAACTTAGACTCCATTACATTTATCAACAAGATCCATTTCATCTTCTATGTTCCATCTCACATTATCCCATATCATCCTATTGACAGAACAATTAGATGATCTTCAAATTGCAGGCACAAGTGGAAATTTATCTCGCACGATCTCTTCACTCATAAGCGATACCTGCAGTATCAATGGCTAGCACCTAAGATCCATGGATACCTTCTGGAACAATCTAAACAGATTCCATCTACTATTTCCAATCATTTAGTGTGTGTTCAGTCTTGTGACTGTGAACAATGACAAGGGCTTTGTTTACATTAGATGATTATTCAGATTTTAAGGACACTCGTACTCTCAATTTCATTCGCATATACCACTGCGAGGTATATTTGCTTGGCTAGAACAGTCGACCCTTGCCAGCGAGGATCACCAAAGTTAGGTTTCAAAGTCTCCGGATTTCCAAACTTGCCTCCTCATCCATGCACATGCGCACGGCGAGAAATGTGATCCAGCTCTGCCGGATCCGAATTAGCGATCTCCCGTCTCAACTGGGATATGTGTCTAAACTATCCAGGGTCTGATTAGGAGACACATCTAGATGATATACCTCCACACCATCTAACCATGCCAGTGTTTGTAGTATTGACTACGCCCCTGAAAATAAAACCGTTGCGCGCTTAATATCCTAAATTTAAGAACACTTTCTAACAACTGCATTATCGCAACTTTAAAGATTTTATCTACCCAAAGCATCATCTTCCTTGGTAATAATGACGAACTCTTCACCTTCCAGTGATGCCGGTGAAATGGTTTAATATGCCATGCATATTTGTGATTGCCAAGAAGAATCGCATCCGAATCGAAGCCTAAAGCAAAGACAGACACCTCTACAATCGGCGACTTCTCATCAATATCGATTTTGTCATTCTCATAGGAGTCCTCTACCTTAACCTCACGACACAATACCTCACATCAACGACCGATAAAGGCCTTACTCCAATTACGAATAAAAGCTTGCCTCATTCATTACCGGCCATCACCCACTACAAATTCAGAGCGCTATAATTAATAAATAATTATCCATTTATGTCCTATTTGAGTTTACAAATATGTAGGATAGACAAATTAAATACAACTTTTCTTTTTCATTCAAATTAGGTGTTTCCTTCATTTAATAGTTGGGTCCCCATTACTGGTTCACCTATTTGTGACGCCATGTATATCTGCAAGGAAAAATTCAAGTCAAAGCTCGGGTCATGACTTATGCGGTACTGTAGCTCTAATGGGACAAACAACTTGAGGTAAAACAGGCAGCTAAGATATGAAGCGCGAGGGGGAGGAGGTCTCTGAACGGTTGGGCTTGACATGATTCAACACATTGGTGAAGTCTGAGGTGGTCCGGTCATTTAGGTGGAACGAGTGTCACGTTTAACCCTCGCTGACTAGGGTGGTTAACATAAACAAATAAGCGAGATACAATAAGTAGAATGGTCCTCTTGGACTTTGGTAGCTTCGTGATCAACCTATCCATTAATAATGACATCGTCTTATTTCACGACAACGAGGTAGATGTACTTAATGGTAGTTAACCTGATCCAGCCAAGCCCCGCCCGTGATCATGCTCCAGTAGGAGTGCGACGGTAGTCACTTTACCTAGCACCTTAATGAACACATCAAATCACTATAAACACCGCCATGGTTGGATGGTGCAGTGATATATCAATTCAGCCGTATCCTCAAGTAAGGTCTGGATAGCTAGGACATATATCTCACCCGAGACAGCAGGCCGCTGGTTCGAATCCTGAAAAACTAAACTACATTTCTCGCGGCGCTAGTATGCATGTATGACGAAGGCATGCTTTGATAATCAAAGGTTTTAATTTTCCCTTTGGTGGGTACTTACAGAGGAAGGTCGACTGTTTGTGTAAGCGAACATACCTCATAGTGGTATTTGCAAATGCAATCTAGAGTATGAGTGTCTCTAACATCAAAAGAGTCATCCTGAATTTATATACAGTACCGGTAATGTGTCATAGCTAAATAGCTGAATACATATTAAATGATTAAAAAAGGGCCTATAGAGAAACAGATCGGATTCACGAATTTAAAGCGAGGGATGATTTATGAACTTATTTCTCTAATTTAAACGTCATGAAGTACCTTGAATCTGTGCCTAAAAATGTTTCATAAGTTTCCGCAAACAAATAAACATTTCAAACACCATAACAACAATCTGCCTTGCCTATTGGATACAAACTGTGACAATATTGAGAGTCCAGCATCAGTAATTAGAAAAAATTGTAAATATTATTAAAGTCCTCATCAGAAAAAAAGCTGCATCGTCTACAAGTTACTGCTGATAATTCAAAATGCCAAAAAGATCATCGTCTCTCGGCCATTATCATTTCTACCAGGATCCAGCAGTTTATCCCTAGGGTGGTAGAAGACTGTCAAAATTTTAGAACTGTAAAATAGTATTTACAAGAGTGCAATAGCGTCTCTCGTTCAATAACTTACTAATCTTTCCAGGTACTGCGCCAAACAAGATACTTGCAAAGACTGAAGACATCGTTTTTTTTTTCAATATCATTCTCGTGGGCCAGGCCAAGAAGTGTGCAGTTTGACGGCGAGAAAATAATATGGTCATAAGTGCTGACTTCTATTTACCTAGTTAGCTAGCTAACATTGGAAGTTTTCAAATTAGACGGAAATTATCAAGCCTCAACGCATATAAAAATACGAGGAGTTTGCCAATATATTCCAGAGGAAATTAACGTTGACATAACATAGAGAGATATCTTACCGAGGCCTTTAGGTAGCACCGGTGTGATTTGCGTATCGGGTGGAAATCCAAATCTTTTGGATTCGGAAAAACGCTTGAAAACCGTCCTGTTGATAAAATATATGAAGAACCATTTCTTTTGTTTCCTCTTGACATATGCTTTACAGGCGCTTTTGAGAGTGGGCTCGATATCATACATGTTGTGTTTCTTCTTGTTACACTGATATCCTTTATGAACCGAGCCAATAAATCTTCTCTCGATCTTCATTCCAATGGTTGGAGAAACTAGTATTAGACTGGAAATGAGGAGGAAGATCGAGATGAAGATTGACATTGCGAATTTCATAGTTGAAATTGTGGCGTTGGTGGCAAGTGAGGTAGGAATAAAAAAGGTGTGAAGAGTTGAACCAAGAAGAGTTGATAACAATGATACTGGTACTGTTACTGTTACTGATAATGAGGATAAGGATGAGAATCAAAAGGAGATTGAGATTGAGAATTAACTGTGGTTGATACTTTAGAAACTTCAACGGAGGAGATTCTACTTCATATAGTAGGTAATGGAGAGAAAATTAGTGTCTAGATTAAAGCTACCAACTTAGGGTCATCACATGTAAAATTCTATACGAACATGTTGGTCACTGATCAAGCAATCAATGAGGAAGTCACGTACGGAAGTTGGGCAGATGCAAGAAATGTAGAGTTCTGCTCGGAATGTTGCCACACTTAGTGGGGATAATTCCATTCGATACATATCTTTTAATTTGATTAGTGAGATAATTACTGTAGGAGAAGCTATCTTGAACGTTCCCACATTCCAGTTTCCCAACAGTTGCCATCTACTAACCACCAATTTCTGAAAATCGGGTATTAGAATATGGCTCAAATCACAAAGTATTCGCCTCCGTGGCACCTCAATTTCCATACGAGCTGATGACATTCAAGTCATAGGTTGAGCTGCCACATGAACAAGATGCATATTGGCCACAATACTTTAGCCCACTCATTCTTGCCATAATTGTGATAATGTCCAGATTATCCACACCTTTTGTTTCTTGTTCAATTAGAAAACAATTTCTCCTGATCCCCGCTTATTGAAGATGTAGCGCGTAACTAGCTGCGATTTCGAGCCAATTTTCCTATTAAGAAATTCTTGACCCATACAAGATGTCAAATGTCAACGCAGGGAATAAAAAGTTTCTATGGCGGTCCAAGATAGCAGCTAAATCACTCCTCGAACTGTTTCAAGTTAATTCTAGACTTTTCACGAAGCGCTTTCTGATGGGTACTATAAGGCATGTCATATTTGTCTTAGTCGGACAATTTGAATCTATCACATTAGAAATCACGCCAAATTAAGAATTCTCATCTGACATTACGTTTTTTCCCCTGATTTGAGTTGAAAATTAATCAAATTGAAAGGGCAAAAGCCGTCAATTGCAAATTTACACATGATTATTTTCTTAACTACTAGATGCTAGTTTAGTAGTCATCTGATTTAGGTTCCTTTTAATGATTGACTATAGATGTTGGTAAATACGAAGTAGTACAAATCGGATGCCGTCATGAAGTCGGTAAATACAGTAAATTAACTGGTATCTCGAAATACATAAAATATTGTCTCACCCTTTTCCTGTCCCTCTGCATGTCTCCCTCTTGCTCTACTCCAAGCTCCTCGCTAATAAGCTTAATTAGATCCCTGTCAGAGTCCTAACGACGCCCGGAACAGGGCAATAATATGGAACAATTCTTAACGCTCGAATATGATACTTTTAGCCGCCGGCAAAGACGAATTCTTCACCTTCCAGTGGTGCCGGTGTAATCGCTCAGTATGCTGTGCATATCTGGGATAGCCAAGAAGAATCGCATCCGAATCGAAGTCGAAAGAAACCTCAAGCATATCTCCATTTGATGACCTCTCGACAATTCCTTTCTTACCATTCTAATCTGAGTCCTCAACCTCCTTTTGACCACGCCTCATCTCGCCTCTTCGACCAATAAAGAAGTTACTCCAAATGCAAATAGGAGCTTGCCCCATTAATTACCGGCCATCACTCACTACAAATTTACGACGCTACGTATACCCGCAAGGAGGAAATTCAGTCATAATATACAAAGCTGGGTCATGGTTTATGTGGGACTGATGCTCTAATGGGGCTATACATCTTGAGAAAGGATAGGCGGCTGAGATGTGGTGCGAGAGGGGGAATAGGTCTCTGAAGACGATGCTGGGACTAATATTTTCGAGGGGATTTCCACTATGGAACGTTTGTGGGCGCCAAGACCGAGCTTTCGGCTAATTAGCCAGGAGGGCTTCTTTTGTCGATGAGCCGATGGCACAAAAGAAGTTGGGCTAAGCTACCGCACTGCAATCACGCTCTGTCAAGACTTTTCTGACATTCCAGCACGACCTTAGGGAAGGAGTTGGAAGGAGGCTAGAAAGGCAGAGGGTGAATTTCCCGAGATACACACAAGTCTGCAGCGCCCATCTGGCCGGCCTCTTCGAACGCTTCAGAAGGGTCGCTATGTCTTCGGGTTTAATCCTAATGACGGTATTAGGAGAGCTCCGCACCCAGTGGTTTTTGCGATTTTTCCCGACTGCCATACACCCGCAAATGGCCATCGTTTCGTTGGTTGGAGAGGGGAGATAATGAAGGGCAAAGGGCTCCTCTAAGTGTATGATCGAATGAGGACTTGTGAGGGGTGGTACTGTTTGAGGGGAGTTGTACAGGTGACACAGGAAGGGATATACTGCTGGCAAAGGTCTCCTTGGCTTATGGGCAGAGAGGACGTGCATATCCAATTTAATCATATACCGAGACAGGACAATAAAAAAATTACATTAGCAGATATAAGAGTAAAGGGAACAACATTATCATGAATTTAACTTTTATCTTCAAGGAACCATGAGAGGCCACTGTTAAGCGAAAACCAAACAGAGCACTGAACGCATCCCTTTACCAAATTTCCATCTGCAAGCAGCGCACAGTTTCAAATACTGATAATATCTTAGTTACAATTTTTAACTTATTCATAGTAAGGAAAAGTAGATTGGGAAGATGTCAACAAAAAAGCTGCTACTATCACGCACTAAAAATTGAAAATAATCAAAACGACTCTAGGGAGCATATCGATTGTAGATTCAGGGAAATTGCCGAAAAAATACAACAAACCCTTGCAAAAATTGTGCCTCAATTGAAATTATCACGATATTCCAAATAAATTTGGACTAAGGAATGTTCAGCTGCACTGAAAATAGCCAAGGCTAGATGAGATTTGAACTACTTATTCATCAATTATACTTGAATTTTATATAAATCAATAACTTTTCATAATAATAATAATAATAATAATAATAATAATAATAATAATAATAATAATAATAATAATAATAATAACAAAACAAAAACACTGGTCTATACAGCAATTATGCTAGAGATTATAGAAGAGTCGACAAAAATTGTAATCTAAACAAATAGGTTAGTAATTATACCAAAACAAAACACAGAACGATTCTGATACCTAATACCAAAATTTTTGAAATAAAAACTATCATGAAAGATACAGAAATAGCCAGAATTATGGCAAGTTACTACTTTCTGTAGCTTTCGCAAGCAGACATCCGCTATGTTTCTAGGTAACTTATCCTGATGTAAATGAGATGACCTGTAGCGCACTTACCGAAGAAAACTAAGGAGTTCTATAAAAATTATCAATGGACAAAGCTTCTATCCCGGACAGAATACTTCACCTAGATTTAAAATAATGTGGGAAGACACTAAGTAACATATTTACTCTCTAGTTCAATTCTTGACTCACTTTAAGATACTATTGAAGGATATATCTGATCAGAAATAGTACTGCTAGTAAATTCCTACATCTTTAGTTATATAATTTGTGCAAATTACAAATGTCTACATTTACGATACATCCTAGAGACTCTAGTTTAGACTTGATTATAAATCAAGTGATATGTCTCTAAGACTTAGTAACTGATACTTCAACAAATACTACTCTTGAGAGTTTATGGACTTAACTGCTATTGTGGTGAAAAAGGCCCAGAAACCAATAGATGGTACAAAACAATCGTATAGAATGGCTCCGCCTTCGGCAATAAAAGTAACTCCCGGGAAAGTGGGTAGATGATCCTCTTTTTAAAGTAACTAAATGCAATTATGTACTCGTCGAGTTTCAGAGAGAAATCCGGGAATAGGAACCTAGAATCTCTCCAATCGAACTTCTGACATAACAATTTCATACAATATGGTGTGAAGAAAAAACTGAGCGGAATTTCATAGTCTTTAAAATAACGGGGGCTATCGATTATGTATCCCATGAACATAAACTCCATAATTCTGAGGTGTAGAAATCCCAGATTATGATAGATTTCATTTTTATATTTTTTTGGAAGACAGAGTAACGTCACTGGTGTTGGGGATATTCCAAGAAGAATATCCTCCTATCAGTACAAGAATAGCTCAAGTCTCCTCCCTATCACCTAATGTACTCTGTATTTAGCAAACTCTTTTCAATATTCAAAGCTAGTTCCATATCAGCAGTAATGTTTGTATCATACAAATAAACTAACGTGCTAAAATTTGTTAAGGGATGGAGTGGGCTGCGGTATCCCATAGTCACGTGATATCACGCGTCTGATGCGCGTTACAATGTGTATATATTTTGAAGGGACTAGACATGGTGATTTTACAGACTACCACCGACGGTATCAGCACGAAAACGCCGTCCTTACCTGCGCATGCGGAGAAGAGAAGTCCCCCGACCACTCTTTCTATTGCCCTCGGGCAGTAACAGGTACAGCTCTACAGGACTCAGATCTTCAATCCCATCACATCTGTTGAAGTTATGAGCTTGAGCGAAGATGGAGGTTACAGTGTAATCAGTGTCGGCGGTTAGACTGATACAGTAAGTCCTGTATGAGATTGTAGAAGAAGAATTGACTAGAAACAACTGTATTGAGATGTATTGTCGGAATACTCAAGCGGATGGGTATATCACAAGCTTGTTATAGCAGAAATGATGATTGGTATCTAACGTGTATCTCCCCTTCAAAGTAGCACATATAAACAGTAACTAGCCCTCACTCCTAATGCCATTCCTAAACAGGAAACTCATTACTCATCAACATTGTTAGTCATCATTTATAATTTAATACATGGATGATCATTTAGTCATTAGGTCATTCGACAGTTATTAAATATGTATGGTTCTGAGTAAACTTGGATGATAAGAGTAAGACTGCGTGTGCGCATATCTTATCAACTGTGGTTTTTGACCAGTATTTATCAATCTCCATGGATCATAAGTTACGATCCCTGTAGATGTAAATCTATATACGTACAGATATATGAGCCAGAAATATAAAGCTAAATAAATGTGTGTCGGTAATAGATCCGACAAACCTATAACATGCATTTGAGACATAATCATCTGATGGAATGCTAGTGTGAAATAAATGCCAATATGCATTAAACTTTCCGTGAGGGATGTATTGATGACAATGATATAGAATGGGGAATATGATAGCTAATTAGCCAGTCTTACAAATAAGTTATTCCTGGCGTTCCAAGATGTATCATATTTCAAAAATTTCTCGGGCTCTTGCTTCAGCGGAGAGAGTTCATGCATTTAATAGTAGTCATGTAATAAATGTCGGAGAGCTTTAAAGTGATGTAACCAATTCCCCTCTTTACTAATTTTATTTCTTTGCCTTGTATTCTCCATTGAACAACATCCGTAAATCATGAGAGACAACGGGGGGCTGATATCCATGTAAATTCAAAGTTCGAGCGCAGGATAATAAGATGCTGGTTTTCATTTGCTGTGTTGGGTCTATGTAGGCGCCAACACGTCGGGTAATTTTATATAGACTGGGTTAGCCGGTACGTGAGGAGCTCACGTGCTGTGCGCGGACACGAAGTTATATATTATAAATAAATAAAGTTGTAAAACTCAATAGGAGTCATCTTTCCTATTTGTAGACAATCTCAATCACCAGATTAGACCTCGTTAATCTATCCTATGACCTTTACCCTGGTATACTGTCTACCAAATCATCTGTATTTACGGCCCATGCGCTTAAATTCTACACCTATCCTGATTAATCGGCTCCAATTCAGATAGTACCAAGAGTGTAATTCGTAGTGAAATTTATACAAACTTAACACAAAGATGCACTCAAAGTAGAAAATAGAAAATTATTATCAGAATGAATAGAAATTCTCAGAATCATGTGCTGCCCAACGACGGCCGCCCCCATCAGTTCATCGACCAGAATGTAGACTTCGTTCGCATGTGTTACAGTTTGACCGTTGTTCAAGCTTAGAAGGAGACCTAAGCGTTTAATAAGGAATAATTATGATAAGACTGAAAGAGGAGGAATGGACAAATATTGATGAAATGGCACTACTAGCCAGAAGTTCGAACATCATAGCGTAATGGCTCCTGATAATACTTTGCTCGGTAACAAGTATTAGGCCTAGGGGAAAGTTATCAGTCAGCAGATTCACGAAGTAGATCAAACGTTATAAGTACCTGTTAGTAGAAGCTGGAGATTTCTTTCCTCTTCATATAGTTTAATAAATCCATTTATTCATCACCAACTCGGTTTCCGTCACAGCATATATCCCCTCCTCGACTCCGTCCTAAGCCAAAAAATGTTTCTAAACGCTATACAAGGGCATAACGCTGTAGTTAGCCCTACTATTCTCAATCATGAAATTATTCCCCTAGCAAGCTCATTCAGACAATTGGATAATAAACCTCGCCACTATAAGAATGACTTTAACACATTGCTTAAAAAGAATCATAAACTCTCGAATGAAGTTCCTGATTTAAATACAAAACTCATAAACACTGAAAGAAAAACTTCAAAGCATTGTATCTACCGGTCTGATCAACATCCTTATCTAGATGTATTTTCTGCGGATAACGTTGATATGCACAAAAAGCTTCCTATATTTATCCGAATAATAAATATGAAGTTTGTTGCAAACAAGGACTGGTACCCGTCTGAGCAAACTAAGGTACTTTAGCTAATTTCTCGCCGCAGGGGAAAAGCGTACTCTACTATTTCTCACGGTATACCCCGAAATGGTTCTGTCAAATACCAGTCTGTTGATGCTATTTTTGTCCTACTCGAACAAGCATTTAGGGATATTGATCCTTGTAATGCTGCTCGTAGGAAAATAGTTACCATTAAAAAAGGCCAGAAAGACACTGCCTCTCACCTCATTGACTGGTATGAGGTTACTCATAAAGCCGAGGTCTTTGATGATGCCTTAGTTAACCATTTATACGATTCACTCCACCCAACTATTTTTTCTCATCTTCAAAATTGTGTAATGTTACGCCAAGAATTACCGACGGATCTCACATCATATTTAATCAAGGTGCGTCACATTGATGCTGTTCTTCGTTCATCTGATCATCAATACACGAAATTCCTTAACGTTCTATCTATGACGTCGAGAGAATTGAGTGACCCGAGCGTGTCCAAAAGCACTCCCTTTGTTATCTGGTCCTCAACTGGCACTGCAAACCACCGAATTCCATAAAATGATAAAGAAAGAAGATCCAAATTAAATACTACTTTGAAAATAAACTTTGTAGCTGGTGCTTTGACCCTAGCCATCATGCTCGAATCTGTCCAAAAGTTCACTGGAATCAGGATAAAAGAATGTATAATAAAAATAAGAATTTTGACCCAGACGAAAAAAGCTTAGTTCCCAACCTTTTCCGGAATCAAGCAGCAAATGAACAGCAAGAAACTAAGTCAAAAACGCCAGATAAAGAACAGGTTTCCTTGCATAATAGTAAGGAAAGGACACAAATATTGTCCCTTTCATCACCCCACAACGATCACCTTCTACTCTCCTGTAATGTTCTTGGAAATAAATTTAATTTCTCGACACAGGCATTCCTTTAATGCTGTGCCATTGACAAATTTTATGACTCCAACTCGGCAAAAAACGCAACCTCTCACTTATACTACTTCCACAACCCTGTCAACTCTTTCTCGTGGATGGTACTCCAGTCGCAAAAACAACCCATTCAGGTACCATTAATCTAAACATCGAAGGCTATCAGGAAGCTATTACCTTTTTTATCACAAGTCTAGGAAAAAATGAGCTGATTCTCGGACGGAAGTGGCTTAGGAGGCACAACCCCTCAGTTAACTGGACAAATAACTTTTTTGTTTAGACCAGACTACTGCAAAGAAAACTACCTCCTAGTTGGTATTAAAAAAATAAAAGTATCAAGTGTTAAAATTAGGGTTCATAATTTACTATCCAAAGGTGACAAAAATAGAAAAGGGCGCCTGAAAAATGTTGGAGCTGCAGCTTTTCATGCCCTCTCAAAGCTAAATTGTGTCAAGATATATTATCTATCCTTAAACGAAGTTGGCAGTAGACTGAAAGAAATGAGGATTGAGCCTAATGGCTCAGTGCAAATGAATCCTTTAACTTCCTCGGCTATTCAGATTACATCAACTCAAAAAATGATCCAGGATTTACACCTGTCAAGCAAATTTCTTAAAGAGAAGTTGAGTGCTTGCTTGGAAGCTACTGAATCAAATTTATCAGGATTTTCACCTGAAGACATCCAGATTGCGCTCCAGACAAAAGAGCGACACAACCCTGCAAGCAAACTTCTGGCATACTATCACCATCATTTGCCTGTTTTTAGTTACGAGGGTGCCGACTCGTTTACTCTCCACCGCAGCTGTAACCACAAAATTAAACTTCAGTCTGGCACAGTGCCCCCTCATTGCCCTCTATATAACATGTCTATAGATGAACTAAAAGTGCTACGGAAATATCTTGATGAACAACTAGATAAAGGTTTTATTCGTACTAGTAAGTCACCAGCAGCAGCACCAGTACTTTTTGCCAAAAAGCCTGGGGGCGGCTCAAGATTTTGCGTTAATTATCGTGCACTGAACGCTATAGCCATAAAAATCAGATACTTCCTCCCCTTAATACAAGAAACAGCCGGCAAAGACGAATTCTTCACCTTCCAGTGGTGCCGGTGTAATCGCTCAGTATGCTGTGCATATCTGGGATAGCCAAGAAGAATCGCATCCGAATCGAAGTCGAAAGAAACCTCAAGCATATCTCCATTTGATGACCTCTCGACAATTCCTTTCTTACCATTCTAATCTGAGTCCTCAACCTCCTTTTGACCACGCCTCATCTCGCCTCTTCGACCAATAAAGAAGTTACTCCAAATGCAAATAGGAGCTTGCCCCATTAATTACCGGCCATCACTCACTACAAATTTACGACGCTACGTATACCCGCAAGGAGGAAATTCAGTCATAATATACAAAGCTGGGTCATGGTTTATGTGGGACTGATGCTCTAATGGGGCTATACATCTTGAGAAAGGATAGGCGGCTGAGATGTGGTGCGAGAGGGGGAATAGGTCTCTGAAGACGATGCTGGGACTAATATTTTCGAGGGGATTTCCACTATGGAACGTTTGTGGGCGCCAAGACCGAGCTTTCGGCTAATTAGCCAGGAGGGCTTCTTTTGTCGATGAGCCGATGGCACAAAAGAAGTTGGGCTAAGCTACCGCACTGCAATCACGCTCTGTCAAGACTTTTCTGACATTCCAGCACGACCTTAGGGAAGGAGTTGGAAGGAGGCTAGAAAGGCAGAGGGTGAATTTCCCGAGATACACACAAGTCTGCAGCGCCCATCTGGCCGGCCTCTTCGAACGCTTCAGAAGGGTCGCTATGTCTTCGGGTTTAATCCTAATGACGGTATTAGGAGAGCTCCGCACCCAGTGGTTTTTGCGATTTTTCCCGACTGCCATACACCCGCAAATGGACATCGTTTCGTTGGTTGGAGAGGGGAGATAATGAAGGGCAAAGGGCTCCTCTAAGTGTATGATCGAATGAGGACTTGTGAGGGGTGGTACTGTTTGAGGGGAGCTGTATGGGAGGCATAGGAGGGGATATACTACTGGTATAGGTATCCTTGGCCTGTAGGTAGAGAGGACCCGCATGTCCTACATAGTCATAGACTCAGACAGGACAATAAAATGAAATAATAAATACAAGAAACCCTTGCTAGATATAGTAATGCCAAATACCAAACCAAGCTAGATATTATTGTGGCTGTCTGAATATGCAATTCGTAATGCTAAGGGTAACTTGTGGGGCTGCCTAATTGGGTATGGCGTAACGGAAAATAATCAATAAATATGTTTAGTTTAGTTTAGTTTAGTTTAAATTTAACGTCGTGCCTGTCTACAGCTCGTGACCTTAGTCATGTGCTGGACGGCCCAGTCCCTACAGAACTACCCGACGCTCTAACGCGCATTACAACACCTAGAAATTACAAATAGAGTCCGACCAGCTGTCCGCCACTCTGCTTTCCACTTTGAATGTAGCAAATTTCCCTCTACCAGGAGCTTCACTTTTTTTTTTTTGACAAGTAGTTTTAAATTATACCCGCAAAACAAGAAAATAGGAGTACACAGTTACATCTAACAATAACCCCACAACCAATCGTAGAATTTCACTTGGAAATATCTAATGGGCTCTTTGGATTTCGTCGAAGAATTTAGTCACCTCGACCCATTTTCCGAAGGCAAGGGCGCCTTTAGGCGTGCCAAGTACCCATTTGATGCCGGGGCAAGGGTGACGAGATCCACCGCGAAGACGAGCACGGTTTCTTCCTATAGTGCAGAAGAAGAAGTGATCGGGGCTTTTTTCATCGCCACAGGAGCAAGTCATAAGGGCACCTTCGTGTGCGAAACGTCGATGATAAAGGGCGAAATCTCCGTGTCCAGAACGAGCTGCGATAAGCGCTCCAAATGTCCGCCGATTTAAGCTTTTCAGTTCTTGGGTTATTCCTGAGCTGGGACCAATTCCGAGTTCTTTATATCTAGCCGGAGCCTCTCGTTCCCAGAAGGCGTCGCTGGATCAATAAATATGTTGAAATAGATAGTTTCAGACCAAGTCTTTAGTATCACGTGAAGGTATACATTAGTAAGCTAGGCGAGCATCGCGAGTCAGTAAGCTTCACGATGATTAGAGACCATCCTTTTGTAATCTAGTTACTACACAACAATCGATCTGCTGCACTAATGTTTAACAAAATATGTACATAGTCTCTTGGGATAGAAAAGATTAGAGAGAGAATTATCTAAGAACCATCCATATCGTTGCAAAAAGCTTGTGATTAAATTATTGCGTAGGAGTATTCCGACAGTGGAATTTAATCATATTCGAGTCACAAAGAGCCAGGAATGGATGACAGCGTTTTAGGCACGATATGCCCTTTTCAAAATACTTGTAATGCCCTTCGGATTATCAAACGCACCAGCTACCTTTCAAGCTCACACCAATAATGTATTGCGATCGTACCTCGATAATTATTGCACTACATTTATCGGTGATACCTTGATCATCTGACGATCTTCTAAAGCATAGAGCCCATGTTAATAATGTACTCGATGCACTCAGAAAAGCTGGATTACATTGTGACATAAAAAAGTGTGAATTTGAGGTTCCTGAAGTGACCTATCTTGAAATGATAATCTCCACAACAGGTGTTAAAATGAACTACCAAAAATTTCAGTGTATAACCGACTGGGATCCCTCCTCTTGTTTAAAAGATGTTCAAGGCTTTTTAGGATTTTCAAATTTTTATCGGAGATTTATCAAAAACTTCTCAAAGATTGTCGGACCCCTTGTCTCTCTAACCCGAAATGATTTCAAATTTATCTGGTCCGATGCCTACCAAAGCGCCTTTGAACTCCTCCAAAAATCTTTCATTTCCGCACTAGTTTTGCGTGATATTGACGCCTCAAAAGAGATCATTGTCGAAGCAGACTCTTCTGACTTCGTTTCAGCAAGTGTTTTATCCCAAAAAGATAATGAAGGTGGATTACATCCGGTCGCTTTTATGTCAAAAAAGTTCGAAATTGCTGAGTGCAACTACGAGACATACGAAAAGAACTCTTAGCTATCGTAAGCTGCTTTGAAGGTTGGAGAGCTAGGCTTCAAGGCTCATGCTACCCAAAAACTGTTCTCACAGATCATCGAAATCTTGAATACTTCATGACCACAAAGGAGCTATCTCGTCGCCAGGCTCGATGGAGCGAGTTTTTATCACAATTTGATTTTGTAATCAAGTCTAGACCAGGAAAAGATAATACTAAAGCAGACTTACTTACACAACGCTCTCAAGATCTTCTTAAAAACGACACTGATCCTCGAACTCAGCACCAAAAGCAAACCCTCTCACCTATTAATAAACTTTATGAAACCATAATAGAGGATTTAGCTCAGAATAAACATAATTTTTCATTAAGCTCTATGTCGGAACGATTAATTCGGTTGAGTCTATCTTGGGTTTGGAGTTGGTGGTCCCTGCATGATGTATAACAGTTCTCTTTGTAATTCTTTTATATCGGGTAAACTATTATCCGAGGATAGATACCAACTTCGTGGCTATAGTTTAGGGGAGAGATATACATAATCAATCGAACCCAATCGAACAATTGTTCTCATTACGTACTGCAGTACTCTCATAACTTCAAGTGAACCTATTGGCTTGTAGTGTATGACCTTTGTCATACCAACACTGATCAGTGGTTGAACTGACATTTTGAGTCATACAACCACAGAACAGCAAGGTATTCCATTGGGGTAAGTGTTGACGCGGTCAAGCTCGACACGAGACAAAGAAGCGGCGTTTCAGATTAACTTATCTGACAGCGTGCGAATAAGAGTGAAATCTGCGGTCAGGCGACGACTCTCTTAAGGGCATTACAATTTGCAAGAAGGGAGTGACGGCCAATTGGTCCCAATTCCTCGACCGCTTACCTGCTTTGCCTGCGTCCATCACGCACGTCAATTTTACGGATTAAAGCCTAAATCCACAGATACATTAAGATGGCCGATCTTCGAAACAAAGCATGGGTAGCAATCGCCATTGACACCAAGCTCAGTGGCATGGAGATTGATGTAAAAGATGAAGAAAGTTTGGCACCTGAACTAATTAACACTCACATCGTCGACTGCCTCGAGTTCTATGAATCAAGCAATAAGTTTGACAAGGCACTACTGAATCAATTCAAGGAAGATTTTGAAGGCTGGACTGCCAACATTTTTAAAATTGCTAACAAAAACATTCGTAGGGAGCTCAAAGATCGCTTAAAGAATAGCGGAGTTTACGTTGGTGGTCGAGGTCAAGTTCCAGACCAACTATACTACTTGCTTAAGTGTGATGAGTGTCCACCATGGCCAAAAGACGAGCTTGAATTGCATATGCAAAAAGGCTATAATTTCAAGTCCCGATGTTATAACCCTAACTTTGATGGACAATACGAATTTATCCTAGGAAACCGCCAATCAGATACATCACAACCGACTCCCATTCCAAAACAAGAACCCTCCACCGAAAACGTCTCTGCCTCCAAACCAGGACCTCCCCTTCAGCAAACCCGTCCCACAATAAACTATCCACCAAATCAGCGTTCAGAATCCATTCAGCCCAATAACTACTATTCCCAAGTATCTATGACAACCAACACAGCGAGATTACTAACGGATCTTGGAAAGTTTTACGTTGACTCAGATAATAAGTTCGGCGGAAGCTTTTATGATGTGCTGGATGCTAAACTTAGAATATTTTACGACATGTGTGACAAAGCTGGTGTTACACCTGATTTATACGGCTCGGCTTACTCCACCATGCTAAAGGATAAGGCTCAAAATTTTTACTACCAACACTTAGCTCGTCAAAATCTTAGTTTTGATGAAATGATTGAAAAAACGCGCTCCTACTTTCACACCCTGAAAATTACCAAGCCTACCTCATGGAATGGCGCTCAACAATGCTAAAAAGTACAATTGAGGCAAACCCGGAAAGAAATATATCTGAATGTCTGGAAATGGTAATTGATAAACTTCAGAAAATCCATCAAGGACTTGTGCAAAACTACAAGGACAGTCATAGTCTGCCAGGTCAATTAATCAGCGCATGTCAAGGTGTCGAGGCATGCTCTATTGTCTTGGTACGGCCAGCAGCAACATTTGAAGGTGTAGCTTCTGACCTTCGAAGTGCAGTCGGTATGTGGATGAGATCCCACAACAATTTACCTCGAGTCTTCAACGCCATGGCTCTTGACGAGAATAGCGACAAAAGTAATCAATACTTCGTTGATAGACGGTATTCAGGAAACGGCCGTTCACGTAGTTGGAACAATAATCAAGGTGGCAATTATGTCCGTGGTAATTTTCAAGGTAATAACAACCGAAGTGAAAGACAGCAAAAGAAGTGCTTTGTTTGTGGCAAACCTAAATGTTGGTCAACCCGTCATTCTCCCAAAGAACGTAAACAACGTCGCAGCGATTGGCGTGCTTACGCTCAAGATATGGGACTTAGTGAAGACTTGGAAACATTCCTAGTTAACTACGAAGGAATTGATACCGAAGAACATACAGATGACGAATCCAACGAAAAAGATTTTCATGCCTGGCTTTCAGAAACACGTGAGACCTCTGTCTCTGATAAGTTTGAGCACTTCCACACGGCGTGTGGTAATATAAATGGGTATATCATAACAAATATGCTCAATAATCAATCGGTTATGCATGCCTTAACTAGAACAGACCCCTTTGGCAAAATATCCATCGAACCAGCTCACCTTTTTCACTTCAAGAGCCGATATGATGCCGAAGAATTTCAGGGCATTATGCCCGATACCGGCGCTGCAGGTATTTCGACTGCTGGTGAGAATCAGGTAAAAGCATTGCAGCGAAAACTCCCAGGTATCAAAATCAATACAGCAGTTGCAGGCCAGCACTCTGTTCGCTTTGGTGATCATCCAGAAACCGTATCTCTCGGCACTGTTACTGTGAAAACTCCATTTGGCATGATCCACTTTGCAATAATGCCGACCAACACTCCATTTCTGCTATGCCTATCTGATATGGATCGCTACGGCGTTTACTTGAATAATATCGAGAACATTTTAGTTCATAATAACAAGAAGTACCCAATTGTACGCAAGTGGGGCCATCCTTGGCTTCTTCTTGAGGACCGTGAAAAATCAGTCGCCTGGTGTCACTTAACAGAATTAGAATTACGTCAATTGCACCGAAGATTTGGTCATCCAGCTGTTGAACGTCTATACAAGGTTTTAACATGTGCTGGATATGATAATCTGGATCGTGAATCACTCGCAAAGATCACTAAATACTGTCATCAATGCCAGATGCACGGTAGCGCTCCTGGTCGTTTCCGATTTACACTGCACGATGATATTGAATTTAACTATCGCGTTATAATTGATATCATGTATATTAATAGAAAACCAGTACTTCATGCCATTGATGAGGCCACCGCTTTCCAAGCGGCAAGATTCATGACTAATATGACAGCTAAAACTACGTGGGACACATTGCGCACTATGTGGGTAGACATGTACGTCGGACCTCCTGATGTTGTTGTCACAGATGCCGGAACTAATCTCACTGCCATGGAATTTCGTGCCAACGCTCACGCAATGGCAATCAAAGTTGAAGAAGTCCCTGTAGAGGCTCACAACTCGATCGGTAAGGTAGAACGGTATCATCATATCCTAAAACGTGCGTATGAAGTCATTTCAGCGGACTTAGAAACCACGGTGACCTCGGATCATATACTTCAGATGGCAGTTAAGGCGGTGAATGACACAGCTGGCCCTAACGGATTAGTGCCCACCCTCCTGGTCTTTGGAACCTATCCACGAATTTCAGAATTGTCACCATCGTCACCATCAATTTCGATACGTGCGAATGCCATACGTAAAGCAATGGCAGAAGTCAGAAAACTCAGAGCTACACGACAGGTTGCTGAAGGACTATCGATGCGAAACGGGCCAAACATCCTCGAAACAATACAGCTCCCGCTACAAAGTGAGGTGAAAGTTTGGCGCGAAAATATTGGCTGGACTGGACCATACATTCTCTTGGCTCGAAGCAATGATGACGTCACTTGTACTGTCGATGTCAATGGCAAGGCAACTAATTTTAGAACGGTCTCCGTGAAACCTTACTACCGCAATGAGAGCACAATAATCCCTGATCCTCTAAATATCGATGACCCAATCACTGAACCCCAGAGTCACGAGCCTGACAATGACGACTATGAGGAACCACTGCAAAAGGAAACCGAAAAACGTAAGCGTGGACGTCCAAGAGGATCGAAGAATATTCCAAAGCAAATAGCCATAGAAAATACCCCCTACACAACTTGGATGTCAGAAAAAGAGAAGCATGATGCAGCCTTGGCACTCAGGCTACGTCGAGAAGGAAAAATAACCACCCCTGGCAAGCCATTTGAAGAGTCAGATCGCTTAGAGATTGAATCTCTCATCGGGCGCGGCGTCTTTCGCTTTGAAAAATTCGACCCTCAAAAACACCGTGAAATACGAATCTTCAAGTCTCGCATAGTACGCGAAATTAAAGGAAAGCTTACTGAGACCCCGTATGAAAAATCACGCCTAGTAGTCCAAGGTTACAATGATGACGGAAAGAAAACAGTACTAACCCAAAGCCCAACTATACAGCGGGCTAGTCAACGAATTATTATGGCCCTAGCACCATCAATGATCAAACGTGGCATGCACCTTTGGCTTCGTGATATCACACAAGCATATGTGCAATCACAAACTAAACTTCAAAGAACTATTCTAGCATATCCACCCGAGCAAATTCGTGGTTACTACCCAGATAACACTATTATGGTCGTCATCAAACCACTCTACGGGATAGCAGAGGCTGGAGCTCATTGGTGGGCTACATATTTTAAGCATCACTGTGAAAAACTACACATGACAACTTCAACATATGACCCATGCTTGTTAATGACAACCAAAAGTTCTGGATATTTTGGCGTTGTCGGAATGCAAACTGATGATACATTGGGTATGACGGACGCGCGTTTGCAAAGCAAGAGGAAGATGAACTTCATAAGGCCAACTTCAAAGCGAAAGAAAAGCAATTTCTTGATGAGAATAACCCATTGATGTTTAATGGCTGTATTCTGTCAAGGCAGCCGAACGATATCCTCTTACTAAAACAGAAGAACCAAGGTGAAAAGCTGAAACTCGTCTCGAATACTCACGAATACGTTGAACAACGCGCTCGGGGTGCATACCTTGCTACAATTTGTCAACCTGAAGCCAGCTTTGATTTATCTGCGGCAGCTCAATACAAGGAACCTCTAAAAGAAGATATTGCCAGGTTGAACAAGCGTATTAGTTGGCAGATCAAGAATGTTAGCCGCGGACTGACGTATATCCCGCTCGACATAGACTCAATGCGTCTCTTCGTTTTTGTCGACGGATCTTTCGCCAACAATAGAGATCTAAGCTCACAAATCGGCTATGTCATTGTCCTAGCTAATGAAGAAGCAGGAAACGACTCTTTCACAATTAATGGTAATATCCTACACTGGTCTTCAACAAAATGCAAAAGGGTGACAAGAAGCATTCTCGCCTCAGAAATATATGCAATGTCTAACGGTGTCGATGTCACTGTTGCTATCAATACGACGATTTGCAATATTGTGGCGCAGCTTGGTGTACCTTCAATCCCGGTTGTTGTCTGTACGGATTCCTTCTCGTTATATGAATGTCTGGTCAAGCTCGGGTCAACGAAGGAAAAGAGACTCATGATTGATATCATGGCCCTTCGCAGGCGTACGAAAATCATGAAATTTCTGACATTCGATGGATTCACGGTGCGGATAACCCGGCTGATGCGATGACAAAATCAAACCCAAACTGTGCATTAGAAACACTAATCAACGATAACAAACTTACGATGCGAGTCCAAGGGTGGGTTAAAAGGAGTTTGGAGACTTAGAGGATATGATTTTCTTTTGGCTGCTCGGTATTGATCTGATGACTTAACCCACAAAAGAAGAGATTGCCAGTGTCGGAACGATTAATTCGGTTGAGTCTATCTTGGGTTTGGAGTTGGTGGTCCCTGCATGATGTATAACAGTTCTCTTTGTAATTCTTTTATATCGGGTAAACTATTATCCGAGGATAGATACCAACTTCGTGGCTATAGTTTAGGGGAGAGATATACATAATCAATCGAACCCAATCGAACAATTGTTCTCATTACGTACTGCAGTACTCTCATAACTTCAAGTGAACCTATTGGCTTGTAGTGTATGACCTTTGTCATACCAACACTCTACTCACCTCTTCCACCTCTCCTCCGCTTCCCTCTCTAAACCTAAAGACGAACCCCCGGTACAGAAAATTTTCCAACTTTTTGACCAAGGCTATCAAGGTGAAATAGACCAATGGCTCAAAAATATTGCTGCTGAGTTAACTAAGCCGGAAAGAATACCACATTCAAAAGAAACTTCACTTTCTGAATGCGAGCTCCGTGGAGGCCGACTTTACTATCGTGATAGAATCTATGTCCCATATAACGAACTAAGGCCTATCCTCATTCAGATAGCTCGCAATAGCTGTGAGAAAGCTCATCCTGGAAAAAATACATTGTGTCAAGAAGATCCTAACCATTAATGGTAGCCTAAGCTCTCAAATCAAATTGATCAATTCGCCAAAAACTGTCATAACTGCCTCCGAGATAAAATCTCTTGGCTCAAGTACCAAGCAGCTCTAAAACCCCTGACCCTCCCATTACAGTGCTGGCGCGATATCTCAGTAGAATTTATCGGTCCCTTAGCAGAATTTAATAACTATAATTGCATCATGGTTGTGGTAGATCGCTTCACCAAAGAACGACATTACTCACCCTGCCATACAAAGATGAATGCAAAGGACCTAGCTAGACTTTTTGTCCGTGATATTTGGCGACTTCATGGACTATGTGAATCTATAGTCTCCGACAGAGGTCTTCTTTTTGTTGCAGAATTTTGGAAGGCGGTTTGTAACTGTCTGCAGATCAATTTATCACTCTCTACAGCTTACCATCCAGAGACTGATGGACAGACAGAAAATTTCAATGCTTCATGGAACAATATATAAGACAAGATTTAGATTACTCTCAAGAGGACGTCTATTAATGGTTAAAAATGGCTGAACTCGCTGCAAATAATGCAGTAAACGCTTCTACCAAAGTTACACCATTTTTTGCTTGTAAAGGGTTTAATCCACGCATGAGTTTTAGCCCCCCACGAACAGTTGAAAGGAATTCTTCAAAAATTCTCCTGAAACAAAAATTAGCGGGTGCTGACTTTGCTTCCAAATTGGCAGAAGTACTCGACGTACTGCTCGCAACCTTACACGTTCCAGAGATATGCAAGATATTGCGTCTAGCACAAATCGATCGCCAGCACCAGCTTATCGAGCTGGCGATGAAGTTTTCCTTGATGCCCGTAATATCATAATCTCCCGGCCAATTTCGAGGCTATATTGCAAATTTGTAGGAACTTTTAAAGTTATTAAAATTATTAATTCTCATTCATATAAATTGCAGCTTTCTTTCGAGGATAAAAATATGCATGATGTTTTTCACACAAGTTTGCTCAGACCGGCACCCGTAGAACCCCTACCAGGCCAGATCAACCCTCCACCAACGCCTGTTGACTTTGAAGGGTCAGGCAAGAATTTATCTGCCATCGAAGCTATCCTAGATTCTAAGTGTAGCAGGAATAGAAAGAATTTCCAGCATTTGATACTATGGAGAGGTTATGATTCAGAAAACCAAATATGGAAATCTCTCAAGAACGTTGTGAATGCCAGATCACCCATTAAAGAATTTTAACGGCGCTTTCTAAATAAACCTAAGCCATCATTACACGAGATTGAAACTGCAAGAAGAAAAGCCAAAACCTCAGTAACGAAAATCGCACCCAAGATTTAAGTAATTAGGAGTAAGACGGGACAATATGTTAAGGGATGGAGTGAATTGCGGTATCGTATGGTTACGTGCAATCACGCGTCTGATGCACGATGCACGATTCACGATGTATATATATATAAATTTAAGACTCGATATGAGTCACCTTTCCTCTTTGTAGACAATCTCATTTACCAGATTAGACCTCGTCAATCTATCCTATGACCTTTACCCTGACAAAACTCAACCGAATATGTTCTTAGAATTTCGTGGGAATATTTTTAAACCTATCAGGAGTGGGCAAAAAAAGCATGGAGATAGACTTGTGTCCGAGAAGTATCAACTAATGCACGTCTTACGAGCTAAGAAAACGTATAAGCCCAGACTGAAGATTGAGGGTTAAGGCCATGGAACTGCTCCGGGTCCTTCTTTGCAAGTTACCAAAAAGATACCGTGGAAGTAGGGTAAGTTGAGAAGCTCAAATGAAAAATTGCATATGAAGGTGTAAATACGGCTTGAGATATTTACAAGGATGGCATTACAAAAATGGAGGGTGTTAAATTACAAACTAGATCTGGTTTATAGCAAAATATTGAGACTATTGACTCTTTTTTGCTCCCTGATCTAAGCTGAGGCTATGCCAAGTGGTAAATACTAGAAAGGGTAGCTCAATATCTCGGAAACTCACAAGAGAAGTGTTTGAAATCGACTAGTACGGGAGATAGACTATGGAGTTACTATCCTATCGATAGGTGTAAACCTGAAGCAAAAAAGGGGCCAGTAAGTCTTTCTTTTCAGGAAACTATTAGTTCAGAAGACAATTTGTTGGTTGATAGAGTGATTGCTTTGTTCATCTCTTCACTCAGTTGGGCAGCGATATCGGGGTTTCGTTTATCACCTGACTTTGAAAGATGAACGAATAATATGGCCTTCTACCATCGATGGCCAAATGGTAAAGAGGGGATTTGGAAACATGTCAAGGATTGGTCCTACGAAGCTATGATAAACAATCCTGGCGACATCAAAATAATTGCCCAGTGGATCCTAAATCATATTTGGATATAGCAATTCTATATAACCAAAGCGGTCAAAATGCTACTGTGGGAAAGAAACGTGGCGAGCAATCATTTTTGCCAGAAATCTGCGCAGCATTCCACGCTGCCCGTATCGACAATTTGACATCGTGAATCTTATTATTTCATCTTCATTACCCTTCTTTCATCATTTCATCTTGTGTGCTCCAACATGGCAGGTGTGGGTGCTGGTGTGGGTAAATCCAGCGGTTTCGACGCGTCGCAAAATGCGACAATGGCCTCAACAAACAACGGCAGCGGAGCGCAGACAGCTCCAAAGGATAAAAACTTAGAAATCCTAGGGAAACTTCTAAAAACAGGTTAGATTAATCGTGATGGGAGAGATGGATGAGGAGGACTTACCATCAATGGAGGACGTGAACGAGGCCGTGAAGGCCTTTAACGCACACAAAAGGGCCTGGACGGAAATATTCCAGAAGAAATCTCCTATCGAGGAGAGGATGATGGCGCTAGAGGAAGTCGTCAAGAAAAGCCTCGCGGATCCCGCTTGTCAAGCTGCGCCAGCAGTGGTTTCGGGCACGCCGCCACCAAGGAGTTACGCGTCGGTCGTGGCTCCGCAAATGACAAAAACAGCGGTTCGAATAAGAATCGATGGAGCAGAAAAATTGCAGCTGGAAGAGCTGCTTTCAAAGGCAAAAGAGCACATTCAAGGTGCATACGCGATTCGTCAAATGCGGAGCAACGATACCGAAGTATTCGTCCAGTCGGCGTCCCAGAGAGACGCGGCGCTAAACATGCAACAACCAACGGAATTCAAAATTTTGCGGCAAGATTTTCCAGTCGTGGTCAACAGTGTCCCATTGCGGACACGAATCGAAGGTGGCAGAGATGCCGACAATTTCGCCATCATCAGGGAGATAGAGACGGCTATGAAGACACGAATTCCAGGCTTAGTCATAAGTCGTATAAGTGGTTATACGACGGAAAGGAACACCAGCGGTCAAAGAAAAATGGCCGCAATGGAGGATCAATAGTGGTAAGCCTCCCATCGGAGGCATTGCAGACGGAAGTGGTCCGAAACGGCCTTGTTATGAACGCCATGCTCTTCACGGCGCAGGTGTGGTCACCACGGTCCCAGCCAAAGCAGTGTTACAACTGCAGTCAGTGGGGACACACCCAGGCGTCGTGTGTAAAGGCAGCCAGGTGCGGTGAGTGCGCTGGCGCTCACCAAACTCGGGACTGTCCGAGGAAAAGGGTCTCTTGTGCCAACTGCGGTAAGGAACACCGTTCGTGGCAGAAAGCAGCGTGTCGGACCTACCAGGTCTACAAGGGAAGTGTGGAGAAGGCTCGGATGGAGCTGTTGTCAAGAACGGCGGAAATATGGAATGAAAAACCAATAATGGCGCCAATACGAACAGTCGGACCAACTGATGATCAGGGTTTCACTTTGGTCACCAGTAAGAAGGCTGAAGGACTCAAAAGGGGGCCAGGACGACCACGCAAGGTAGTCGAAGTCCCAGCAGCACCAACCATTGCCTCGACAGCTGCACCACCATCGGGGCCAACTCTTCGAACACTTCGACGACCAACGCCGGGCGAGGAGGTACCTTCTCTTTTCAATTTCCCATCACGATAGTCTGATCGAAGGGGGAGTTAACGAAAACTGCGGAAAGTTTATAAATCTAAGGTTGAAAGGAACTTCCTCAGCATGAAGCCGGGTCGGTTCAGAGTGGCAGGACATCGGGTTTTGTTTCGTTAAAAGCTTTTTCCCTTACCAAAGCGGCTTACCGTCTTCATGGTTCTGTATATAGATACCGCATAGGACGTTAAACTAGAGAAATGAAATGAAACGTGGCGAGAAATTCTTCGGATCAAATGATTGGGGGTGATTGGATTACATGGGTGACAATACAGTGTGACTGGGCTCCCCGAAGGACAAACTGGAAAACAAAGATAATCCACACAAAGGTTTTGGGGGGGACTATTCTCAACATCTATCAGTGGTGTCTCCTACTAACCCCCAGCTCTCACTGTCGAGTCTGCAGAGCCGAGATTGAGTAACACCTTTTCAACTTTGAGCTTAGTTATCTCCCCCTCAGTCAATGATACGCTTCCAATAACACGTAAGACGACCATGAAGACGATAATGATGCTAGGAATGAGGAAATATAATGCGCTACCAAACGCTACAACCGTAGTCAGAGAAGCCCTCGTCATATTACAACATGTGCTACCCAACGGCGGGCAAACAAAAGGCCCACAAAAGTAAAGTAAAAGACCCTTCCGCCCTCAAGAAAAGCAGATTTCGACTCGTCAAGAACATCGTCCCTTCTAACCTTTAATTTCGAATATACTAGCCAGGAGGGCATCTGAAATACATGAGTTACTTGACGACCCCGCGTCCGTAACGACTTTTGGATGCTAGGCTAGGCTCATTCACGACAATCACTCTCGACCAGGAATTTTCTGACATCCTTTCACAATCTTCAGTTTGTTCTGCGGCGTGAATCAGGAAAAGAGGAAGGAGGAAATACGCTCTGAGGTATACACAGGTCTGCTGCGCCTGGCTGGCCGGCCTCTTTGTCATAGGAGAGCCCGGCACCCAGTGGTTTTTGAGACTTTTCCCTGCAGCTAAACACTCGCAAATGGCCATTATTTTGTTGGCTGGAGAGGGGGTATAATGACGGGGTAACGGCTCCTTTTAGTGTGTACTCGAATGAAGACCTGTGGGGGTATTACTGCTGGAAAGAAGTCGTGAAGGAGGCATAGGAGGGAGTGCACTACCCGAGGCATAGATACTCCCGGCCTGTAGGCAGAAAGGACCTACATGTCCTTATATAGTCATAGACTTTATAGGACAATAAACACAAACAAAATACAAAATATTGACCTGTATAGGTCCACTGGGTGCCAAATAAGGATAATGAAACCAATTCAAGTGGTCTGTGCCTAGAGCCACTGACCATCAGGGGTAGAAAAGATTAAACTTGAAACTGGGCTGTTTAAGGGATTAGCCCTGCAGGCGCAGTTGGGCTAGCACGTAATAGGTTAGGCTGTCTATCCTCATTACCCCGGTCGCCATATAGTTTGGTCCAATCGTTTTTGACAGGCGTTCGGTCAAAGAAATGTATTTTCAACGACACCTTTGACTGCCTAACTAACAAAGCCCTTAGGCCATAAGATCACTATCAATTCATCCTCTATTCTAGTAAATGACGTCTCTCGAGAAGTCTGCTTCCAAAACTAAAGTTCGCAAGCAGCTAACTCGCGATCAATGTATTGAAATAAGAGCTCTGAGAAGACTTGGCTTGACAATACAAAATATAACCAACAATCTTGGCTTTACAACAAGGCAAGTACAACGTACATGTGCTCAAGAGGATGAGAATCCTACACCTCGCAAAGGGCGCTCGCCATGATGAGCATGGAACAAATCGATGAGATGAAGGCTTTCGACCGAAAATCTCCTAAAAGTCGTCAGATGTGCTATTTGGAACTAGCGATGCGACACTTCGGCCACTGGGGATGCAATGAGAATTTATATCTAACGCCCTCAAAAAAAGAGATTACAGCAGATGCATTGCTCGGGAGAAGCTTCCGTTAAGCGCGGTTAACAAGCAGAGAAGATTGGAGTTCGCCCAATTACATTTGGATTGGAGCGAGGAACAATGGAGTCGAATACTATGGATTGATAAAATCTGGGTATCAAGTAATTATAACATGAAACCTCGTGTCACAAGAAAAACAAGTATAAACTTTATCAGAATCTTCTTTGTGCTAATAGTAGAGTTTAGCCTGATAGTGAGTTTAATGAGACCTAAACTGTGGCTCATCATGCTCATGGGAACAGCCGGATGTTTTGGGGATCATTTTATGGATCACGGAAAGACCAATTTCTAGTCTGGGAGAGGGATTAAGGATCAATGAGGGCCTCATTCTTTGTGAAAGGATTTGGGCCCTTTTGAATAAAGTTCACTTGGAAAATCCAGAAATTTTATACATGCACGACAATGTACCGTGTCAATAAAGCATACTCAACGATTGAGGCGCTGCGTGAGGTTGGAATAACGCATATTAGATGGCCACCTTACTCTCCGGACCTGAACTTGATCTAGTCACTGTGGAACATCATAAAAAATTATATCCAGTCACATAGTCCTGAGATAAATGGGGTCGGTCTTGTGCACTCTGCCACGTTAAGAGTATTGCTAGAGGCCGCATGGGACTCTATCCCTTCCGAGGAGCTATCGTTACTCGTCGGTAGCATGCACAAAAGATGTGTAGCGGTGATAAAGGCAAATGGAGGGTACAAAAAGTATGAGGATAGGGCAGACTCATACAAAACATTTAGTATGGCCCCATTTTATTTGCGAGCCATAGTGAGGGCTTCGATGTATACTTTTGTAATACAGGTCAATTGTGTTTGAAATAGATGGGTATTTTTAGATAATATCAATTGATTTTTTAATTTTTTAATGAAGACCCATATACCTTTCTTTTATTGTTGAAAACCAACCCCATTAATTTTGACTTTCACATAAGATCATTGGATAGTACCCCTGCTTGCATAACTAGCGGACGAGTTTGACATGGGCCTACATGAAGACCAAACCAATAAAATCCTTAGTTACTGGGATGCAACCCCAGTCATTTTGACCCACTTACATTCTCATCCCATAAGAGCCTGTAGGACTGTGTAATGAGGAAGCATGAAGATTTCATTGTGTTATGACTAGCTATTTATTATGTACTGTCACAGTACATCACGTGATATGCCTGATTCCAACACTACACCCCCCCAGAAATCGAATGCTTTAAATCTATGTTTATTTGAGCGCAGAACGCTGTGTGTTTTATACGCTGCAGGGACTTGGTTAGTCCGTCAGCTTTACATTGATCTGTGGGTGTATATTTAAGTTCTAAGATACCGTCTCTAATAGCTTCACGCACAGTAGATTCTCGCATCAGGAAGTGCCGATTTCGCGCTGAGACTTTATTGGAGTTAGCCGTGATCATAGCTGCTGTGTTATCTACTTGTGTGACGATAGGTGAGGAACTGATGCTGAAAATTTCTTCGTATAGAGGTCGTATCCATTGTGCAGCGACAGCTAGCGATGTTAAAGCAGCATATTCTGCTTCGCAGGTGCTTTGTGCTGTAACTGTTTGCTTCTTTGACCACCATGCAATTGGAGAGCCACCAACGAGAAAGATATTCCCAGTTGTGCCTTTGGAGGATGTCGCGCTACCCCAGCTACTATCTGATGAGGCCGTGAGGGTTATATCTCCTGATTTAGGATAAAATAGGGCGGCTACTTTGGTACGTGAGATGTATCGGATTAAGTGCTTTAAGGCTAGAATTGCGTTGTTTGATGGATGATGTACTCGACGAGAGAGTCTATTTACAGCGTATTGAATATCTGGTCGGGTCATTTTTGCTATGTGTAAGAGCGAACCGACAACCGAGCGATATTTGTTAGCTTCATCATTAGTACAAGGCAAATCTGTGTCGCAGTCGATTAGATTATCATCAGCGAGTGGCGTACTGGCGCCTCTGCACATATCCATGCCCATGTCATTGCATAGCGCTTCTATTTTGTCCATTTGATCAATTCGGATGCCGTCTGACGTTTGACGAATATTTATTCCGAGGAATTTTGTCATCTCTCCCAGGTTTTTGATTTGAAATGCCTGTGATAGCATGTTAATAGCTTCGTTTATTTGTTCATTAGTTTTTGCTAAAATCATAAAATCGTCCACATATGTCGAAATTATTGTGTTGTTTCGGCGGAAAACGTTATTGTCGTATTTTAAGGATTTGAAGTCTGCGTCATGTAAGACTTTCCTTAGTTTTTGTTGCCATCGTCTAGGGGCTGTTCTTAGTCCGTAGATGGCTTTGTTCAATTTGCAAACAAGATTTCCTGGCTTTTCCCTTTTATGTGGTTGTTCGATATAGATAGGATAATCGAGATCAGCATGGAGAAAGGCTGCAGTAATGTCTACATGATTGATTCGTAGATCTTTTGAGGCAGCAAGTGCAAGTAACATACGTATAGTGGTCGGCGGAAGAACATCGGCGTATGTGTCATCTGCGTGAGGTTCAGAGAACCCTCGGGCGCACCATCTAGCTTTTAGTTTTCCATCTGACTTTTCTTTCAATGACCAGATACCAGTCATTAATTTTCCTTTGGCTTCGGCTCGGGGAACTAAATTCCACACATTATTTCGCATCATATTATCAATTTCTGCATCCATAGCATTAATCCAAGCTTCAGCTTTAGGACCTGACAATGCGTTGTCGATGATGAGACGATTGTTAATCCTCACGGAAAGAACTTGTTCTGTTTTCAGAGGAAATATTTTCTCGTGAGCGCGAATATCCCTTCGAATTATTGTTCTTCCTGTTTCAGGATTGAGTATGATGTGGCCTCCGGTGAATTCTGTCCCAGCATATATACCTTCTTTGGCTTTGGAGTTCAGCTTATTTTGATCGGGATCTAGCCAGAATACTCTACAGCCGAAAGAGTGGAGACTTTGAATCTTTGGTTTTTGTTGAAAGACAGAGAAGTAAGGGCTATGAGGGGATATTTTATTAGGCGTCATATTTAAAATATTGATTGATGCTGTTAGAATAACTGGCCATAAGCGTAGCGGTAGCCCCGACTGTAAATGTAGAGCACGCATTTTCTCTATGACTGTTCGAACGTTTCTTTCCGCAATTCCATTTTGTTCTGGAGCGTGTGATGACGATCTATGCCATTCAATTCCACGACTGAGAAGCTCTTCTTGAAGGTGTGAATTGGAGAATTCTGTACCACAATCTGTATGGATTTTAACCGGAGTTTTATTAAACTTAGTTTTCAGGTGCTCCAGAAAGTAACGTATTTGAGTAGGAACAGTTTTCTTAGTGTAGACTGGCCATGCCCATTTATACGATGTGTACTCATCCACGGCGAGAAGGAACCAAGTAGCGGTGGGCACTGATTTTTCAGTAGTTGTAGGAGAGAGGGCTTTTTGACCACCAACTAAGTCCATATGTATGACATCAGCAAACGTAGATGCACTACGTATTATCCCGTGACCTTTAGAGGTTGTAATCTTAGTTTTGGAGCATGTTTCGCAATTGATAGGAGCTTTGTAACCCTTGATTCCGGCCATTTTTAACGTAGCCTCTTGTGCTTTGAGTCCAGGATGACCAAGAATTGTATGCCAGTCACGTTGTATTGAATAAATTTGAGGCGAATTGTTGGTGTTATCAGCAGGTTTCCATATCAAGCGACCTGAGACACGACTAAAGTTTGCACAGATTGATCCATTTGGACGGAGTAATTGCACATCTCGATAATTACGTGGCCAGCATATGGAGTAGCCTTGCCGCTCAAGCTGTGCTGTTGAAAGAATTCTAGTCCTTTGACCTGGCATGTAAATTGCACCTTCAAGTCTATTGGTTTTGTTATCTATAGCGGGGAGTAGGATATCACCACTGCCGGTGATGTTTACTTTCCCCCCTCCAGCTACGCGTACAGTTTGTGGGGAATTGATATAGAAGGAGAAATCATCTTTATTACCAGACACGTGGAAGTCTGCTGCTGTATCTAGCTGATATACAGGTTTATCTTCTAATTTATCTAACGATAGAATTTGTTTTCTTTTCCCCCCTTTTTGTTCCTTATACGCTTTCTTTTTCTTCCGGCAATCTTCTTCTTTGTGGCCAGCAATATCACAATAGTTGCATTTAAAGGTATTGTGAGGCTTCTTTGCATGTGATTTGTGGTCACTCGGTGGTGCCCACTCAAGGCATTCTGAAAGAATCTCGTCGAAGGAAAAATTGCGACAGCGGTGAGAGAGTTCTGGGTGGATGTTGGAGATTCGATCTAGAAGTACGTATCTTATTTGAAATTTTACCTCTGTTGTTATGTTAGAATGTTCCCGGAGATCCTGGTATCGTTTCTCATATTCTTTTATGAAACTTTGAATAGAACATCCCTTTTCTGGCTTGTAATCCCAGAACCGTGCGACAATCTTGACCACGTTGGTGTGTATCTTGGCACGGCAATTCCGCACAATGTGACTTAGAATTATTCTAGGAGAGTCACTGGGAGCAGAGTGTATTTGTGGGGCGGTTTCTCTTAGCTTAGCTGCCCACCAATTTGACCACAGACGAACTGATTTTGTCTGGGGAGGGTATTCAAGAAATGCTGCCGACGTTTGTGTGAAAGAAATTAGATCTCGAATCGCTCTCAGCCATTGATTCCAATTCGATTGCTTCAGAGTTGGGATTGGAGTCATTTTGTCAATGCTTTCTAGATGTGCTGTAAGCGTGTGCAATTCAGTTTTCTTGGCGGATAACTTTATTGAATCTTGGACATCTGGAGCCGTGGCAAATTGTATTTTGCCAACAGTGATGTCCTCCTCTGTGCATTTTGACGCTGGATTGTAGGCGTCTGTGGTTGCCTCCGTAGAGGGCTTTGACGATGAGTCCGACATGATGTGCGGGAATCGCTGCGATAATCGAAGATTATCGTGAAGAGGGAAGCAAGAAATCGATGTCGTGCGATTAATTCACGGACGCTGTGTTAACAGTGGAAGTGACGAGGGCCATAACCTGTAATGAGGAAGCATGAAGATTTCATTGTGTTATGACTAGCTATTTATTATGTACTGTTACAGTACATCACGTGATATGCCTGATTCCAACACTACAGACTGCGTATTTGTGAATAGTAATATAACGGTCATGTGGGATGTAACTAGGGATTTAGTAAATACATTATACCGCGATACCAAACCCCTGGTTATCGACATAATTCAACCCCCGTCTGCCATGCAGCAGCATCCTGTTTTTGATACGTGGGCTCGACCAGCGTGGGCGTCACACAATACTCCACGCAACCTTCCCCTACATTTTCTCCGATAGTGTCTCATGGCTAGATAGCTGCATGCGCAATCAAAATCTGATGCAAAAATAAAGAAAAAACTTTCTCCTAGAATTTCCCGGTCATACCGATTAAGGCTCACTCCCTTGCCTGCCGCAAACAGAACGGGGAAAAGCCACAGCTGCCCTCATATTCCTGATCCAGCCTTTTACCAGAGAGCCACGTAGTTGCGAGTTAAGCTTTGCTGAGCTCGGACTAGAATCTTCAGTATCGAGAGGGACAAGGGACCAAGCATCAGAGGAAATGTTAATATTAGCCCACAAGAAAACCTTGGGCCGGATAGCCCAGCGCCACGCAGAAGTTCATGGCCTCCTATTATTGGCAGATCCTGTCTCAGCTGAGTCCGAGTGCCAAATCCACTTTTACAGGGCGCCCAAATCTATTCTAAACTATTTATCTGTGAGTACCCCATCAGCTTTGACAAAGTATGGATACTGGCGTTGGGAGGACTGAGGCTGACCACCTACTAGCCGTGTCCCCTATAAACCTCCAGGTCTCATAGAAATCTACAGAGCCAATATTGAGCTTCAGCGTAGCTGGGACGACTTCAAGTCAATGACACGCCTCGATAAGCTGATTGGCCTGGATATGGGCCAGCGTTAGGAATGCCCTCCGTACAAAGTATCTACATTAAGGTACACCATACTAATGCATCTGGCATTCTGGTCACAACAGTTTGGGCGAATAGTCTAGTATCTACCCATGCAAAATATAAGATACTACCCAAAGATTATCGCTGTCGCCCTTTGTCTGCTACATTTCTCACCAACTGCATCTCGCTTCTAATAGCTAGTAGCCTTTCAGTAAATTATTCTCGAATTGGATTTTTCGAACTTTTGGAATGACTTTCGACAGTCCTGTGATGCCGACTTTGCAAGTGGCTGGAAGAAGCCTGGCTACGCAAAAAGGGACTTCTGTGTGTACACACGAATATGCACCGCCTAGGTATCCATATTGTTGCAACGCTTCAGAGGGCTAGCTGTATCTCCAGATTTAGTCTTGATGTTGGTATCAAGGAAGCCTTGCGCCCATCAGTTTCTGCAAGTCAGTTTGCCTGCTGTTAACGCGCAAATCACCCCCGTTTCGTTGGCTGGGCTTGGGAGATATTGAAGGGCAAAGGTCTCCTCTAATTTTAGGATGATATGAAGGCTTGTGAGAGATATTACTGTTTGGGGGGAGCTGTATATCAGACATAGGATGAGGTATACTTCTAGTATATGTATCCTTGGCCTGTAGGCAGAGAGCTCCTAAATTTCCTGTAAAGTCTTAGACCGAAGAAGGATAATAGTATATCATAATAACCTGTCCGTAGTTTACAAATTTGTGGGATGAAGCATTCTCTTAGAGCTGAGGCTCAACCACGAACAGGGTGATGTTGAGAGTTTTCAACTAAATGGTGTTTGCATATTGTTGTAAGAAGACGGATAGAAAGGAAGTATCAGAGTGTAGGGTGAGCTAAATTTACGAGGGCGTCGTTTGATCTATATCGTGTGCGTGCAGCTATTAGTTTATACACGAATTCCGAACTACTGCCAGCGGAATATGACGAGCTTTCAAGAACCTCCTTTTCCCCTAATCCATAAGAAATAACATCTAATAAACACCCGTTCCGATCTGCGCTCAAATACAGTCAGACCCCTGTTAAGACGATGTAATCGGGGCCGTGAAAAATATCGACATATAGAGGATATGGTTTAAAAGGATATGATTACGTAATCCAACTATCTAGGCTACTTTGTACTTTTGATGCCTCTTTTATACTCCCGATTACCGTCACTAATCGCTCTAATACTTTCAAATAGCTCGAATTAAGAGAATCTTGACTCTCAGTATACTCAATCAACTCTTTCAGAGCCATTTCGGCCTCTTTTGCTGTCCACAAAGGCTGCTAGTCCTGTACTACTTCTTCTTCTTCGCCTTGATTTACTCTCAAATATTCCCCCATCACCTCTTGTAAGATCATTGCCTCGTCAAACATCAAATTCCCTTCCTCTTCTTCCTCACTTGGATTAAGAAAATTGTCTATTGCCATTGAATCTCGTATGTCTCCTGCTCTGACTACCTCATTAAACAATTCAGAAAGTCCAGTCGGGAGTAAAGACGTAGGAAGAGCAACTGGCTTGGAAATAAGAGTCGATTTCCGAAAGAAATTATGAATAGTTGTATCTGTAACTTTGTAAGATCCAGCGAATTGCTATTCGAATATTGAAACTTGATTGCGGATCTGTACCCTCTTCAATTGCTTGTAGAACAAAGCGGAGCAAGTATTGTCTGTAGAATACTTTGCAGTTCTGAATAATACCTTGATCAAGAGGTTGGGACCGGCTTGTACTATTAGCTGGAAGCCAAAAGATCTTGATGTTCGACGGAGGAGGGTATAATTCAACGGCAGAATAATGGGCAGGAAAATTATCCATTGTCAATAGTACATCTCGGGCATTTCCAATGTGGCGATATGATTATTGAAGCTATTCACAAATAATTGCTGTGTTCATCCATGCTTTGGAATTCCACCTCCACTTGCCACCCATTCTGTGAATACTAACGTTTTTCAAGGCCCGAGACGTCTTATATTTGCCGATAATCCAAATGGGAAGTCGTTCAGAACCTGTAGCATTCGTACAAAAACAGAGAGAATCTCGGTCCTTGTTTTTCTTGAGCCCGAGTCGAGATTATGACAATAGCCCATGTGAAGGTAGCATTTTCCAAAAGAGACCTGACTCGTCCATACCAAATATGTTTTCTTCCTCAAACTCTCCTGCAATTGTCTGTAAAGCTTTCATTTCGGCTATTGCAGCCGCTGAAATTGAACCAACTTCACCGTGTCGTACCCGATTCTGAATATGGTTTCGATTCTTGAAATTCTCAAGCCAACAAGCGCTGAATTCAGGGCACGGTTGGCTAGAGTGCTGTGGTAATTGTGTCCAGATCTGCTTTGCCTTCTCACGGAGCAAATCGCCAGTTGTGATACCTCCTCCTTGTTAAACTCGTATTTGCCACTCCACGAGAATACTCTCAAGGTCAGGCCAATTTCCAGCTCGCTGTCGTGGCGCAGTAGTACTTGTAGCTTCGTCGAGTTTCGCAAAGGTCTTGCTCAAGGACTCGGAGACTGTGAACTGGCTTAATCGATGGCCGTACTCAGCTAGGAACCACTCAATGCACTGTTTTTGTGTTGGTTTTGGGACCTGGCGGTGCGCCCATCGTCGCAGAGTACATCGTTGCTCTACAGAAATTCCCTTTTTTAGCGGCATTTTTAGCACCAATCTAACAACAAAAATCCTGGTTAAGACGATATTCAGAGGTTGAAGAACGACAATCGAGTAATCGGTAAATGTATGCGAACGAAGTCCGTTCCGGAAAAAAATATCGTATAAACAGCAATATCGGCTTAACCATAATCGTATTTACAGGGGTCTGAGTGTATTAGGAAATACTATGTCATACCAATGAGTGATGATCTGGGTCGATCATATCTCATGGCGCATGTGTACATTGTTCTAGTGTGAACAGTTAATGTAATGCAGTCATGTTACTCCCCTAAATACAACGAGTACCTAAGTGCAGCGGACACTATAAAAACACGCAAACGATGGCAGGTGCTGTGGTCTGCCTCCTGGTGGTGTTCTCTGGTATAGTTTGAGTAGCCTGGGCACCTACTCCACTTGTGAAGGAGACACCGAAGATTACATTTCGCTCGGAGAAAGTTCAGTGGATGATGAAGGCATGTCTGGATAATACAGGGTTTTTGACGTTCCCCTGGGTGGGTATTCACAGATGAGGGTTGACTTGGGGTGAGGAAAAAGCCATCATAACTTCGCAGTGGTACTTGCAAATGAAATCCGAGGCATGAGTGCTCTTCTTGTATATTGAGTCATCTTTTCTATATATTTTCTTTGATATGGCGTCATAGCTAGATAGCTGCATACGCAATTAAAATATGATGCAAAAAAACATGTACCAGCAATTGACTGTTAATGATGACCACGATTACTCCCGAGTGGGCCCCAGGGCAATATAGTCATACAGGTAAGCAGTAAGCGCAGCGGGCGAAATTCCTATTTGTTTAGAAAAACAGGTTCCAGGGTGGGCAATCGATGATATCAATGTGGAAATTCGACCCAAACTGTCAAGCGCATGGTCATGGCCAGCTCTAGCCAGACCAAAGGAAGAGGGTTAATCGTGTAAAGCCACGACGAATAGATCAAAACATCTAAGTGAACTGACAAGGTTGATCCCAGATGAAAAGATATTTGATTCGCTTCCTCTTACGGTTGAGGTTGAAGCTAATATACGAGAGAAAGAAAGTTGGTCGAGGTAGACACAACCTACAACAGGAAAGCCATTCTTTTTCCACTCCACCAAAATAATTATTAAATTTTGAGCATTATTAATTTGTATAACCCTCGTATAACAAGCATCAGTGGTTTAGTGGTAAAATCCATCGTTGCCACGCAACAAGTTCGATGGGCCCCGTGTTCGATTCACGGCTGATGCAAAAACCTTCATAGCATTGAGATCAATTTGGTTTTAGTGTCCGTTGCAAAATTACGGTCATCGAAGTGTTCTTGCTCGGCACCATTGCGAGAGCCAGTGGTTTCGAGATGACACGGATTTGAAGCAGGTTGCGATCTAAAATGATGGACAAAGTAAAGAACTTGGCACATAAAAATCCAAATCTACTGACTGTGTCGTGGTTAAGTGTCCGAATAGACCAAGATCGCCGCCTTCGGCACTATGGGGTTAATGCACATAGTTAAGCAAATTATCTCTGCGAATATTAGCTAGGATTATCAAGTTACTAAGATAAGAATTGCAAAGCTGGAGAACATAAGATCTCGTGGATCTTTCTTTTTGAAGTCCTTCAGCGCCAAATCCCACTAGTAGAAGCTAACCAGACTTAAATCTAATATAGGTTCATTCATTCATTCATTGTTCTAGTTTAACGTCCTATGCGGTATCTATATACAGAACCATGAAGACGGTAAGCCGCTTTGGTAAGGGAAAAAGCTTTTAACGAAACAAAACCCGATGTCCTGCCACTCTGAACCGACCCGGCTTCATGCTGAGGAAGTTCCTTTCAACCTTAGATTTATAAACTTTCCGCAGTTTTCGTTAACTCCCCCTTCGATCAGACTATCGTGATGGGAAATTGAAAAGAGAAGGTACCTCCTCGCCCGGCGTTGGTCGTCGAAGTGTTCGAAGAGTTGGCCCCGATGGTGGTGCAGCTGTCGAGGCAATGGTTGGTGCTGCTGGGACTTCGACTACCTTGCGTGGTCGTCCTGGCCCCCTTTTGAGTCCTTCAGCCTTCTTACTGGTGACCAAAGTGAAACCCTGATCATCAGTTGGTCCGACTGTTCGTATTGGCGCCATTATTGGTTTTTCATTCCATATTTCCGCCGTTCTTGACAACAGCTCCATCCGAGCCTTCTCCACACTTCCCTTGTAGACCTGGTAGGTCCGACACGCTGCTTTCTGCCACGAACGGTGTTCCTTACCGCAGTTGGCACAAGAGACCCTTTTCCTCGGACAGTCCCGAGTTTGGTGAGCGCCAGCGCACTCACCGCACCTGGCTGCCTTTACACACGACGCCTGGGTGTGTCCCCACTGACTGCAGTTGTAACACTGCTTTGGCTGGGACCGTGGTGACCACACCTGCGCCGTGAAGAGCATGGCGTTCATAACAAGGCCGTTTCGGACCACTTCCGTCTGCAATGCCTCCGATGGGAGGCTTACCACTATTGATCCTCCATTGCGGCCATTTTTCTTTGACCGCTGGTGTTCCTTTCCGTCGTATAACCACCTTATACGACTTATGACTAAGCCTGGAATTCGTGTCTTCATAGCCGTCTCTATCTCCCTGATGATGGCGAAATTGTCGGCATCTCTGCCACCTTCGATTCGTGTCCGCAATGGGACACTGTTGACCACGACTGGAAAATCTTGCCGCAAAATTTTGAATTCCGTTGGTTGTTGCATGTTTAGCGCCGCGTCTCTCTGGGACGCCGACTGGACGAATACTTCGGTATCGTTGCTCCGCATTTGACGAATCGCGTATGCACCTTGAATGTGCTCTTTTGCCTTTGAAAGCAGCTCTTCCAGCTGCAATTTTTCTGCTCCATCGATTCTTATTCGAACCGCTGTTTTTGTCATTTGCGGAGCCACGACCGACGCGTAACTCCTTGGTGGCGGCGTGCCCGAAACCACTGCTGGCGCAGCTTGACAAGCGGGATCCGCGAGGCTTTTCTTGACGACTTCCTCTAGCGCCATCATCCTCTCCTCGATAGGAGATTTCTTCTGGAATATTTCCGTCCAGGCCCTTTTGTGTGCGTTAAAGGCCTTCACGGCCTCGTTCACGTCCTCCATTGATGGTAAGTCCTCCTCATCCATCTCTCCCATCACGATTAATCTAACCTGTTTTTAGAAGTTTCCCTAGGATTTCTAAGTTTTTATCCTTTGGAGCTGTCTGCGCTCCGCTGCCGTTGTTTGTTGAGGCCATTGTCGCATTTTGCGACGCGTCGAAACCGCTGGATTTACCCACACCAGCACCCACACCTGCCATGTTGGAGCACACAAGATGAAATGATGAAAGAAGGGTAATGAAGATGAAATAATAAGATTCACGATGTCAAATTGTCGATACGGGCAGCGTGGAATGCTGCGCAGATTTCTGGCAAAAATGATGTTTTTCTCTAATATAGGTTATATTACAGAGTAGACCAAGCTAATATTTAGAGGCAAGCCCAGCCACCTTCAGTATCTTCTGATAACCTATCTACTAGCAGCCAGAAGCTCCAACTACCTGGCCTTAACAAGCTGTGAAGATTGATTCATCCTCAGCTGCTTCCAGAAAGTTGTGTTGAAATATGATATATCTTGGAACGCCAAGAATAATTCATTTGTAAGTCTGGCTAATTAGACTATCAAATTCCCCATCCTATATCATTGTCATCAGTAAATCCCGCACGGAAAGTTTAATGCATATTGGTATTTATTTCACACTAGCATTCCATCAGATGACTATGTCTCAAATGCATGTTATAGGTTTGTCGGATCTATTACCGACACACATTTATTTAGCTTTATATTTCTGGCTCATATATCTGTACGTATATAGATTTACATCTACAGGGATCGTAACTTATGATCCATGGAGATTGATAAATACTGGTCAAAAACCACAGTTGATACGATATGCGCACACGCAATCTCACTCTTATCAGCTCAGTTTACACAGAACCATACATCTCAATACACTTGTTTCCTGCCAATTCTTCCTTCTAAAAACTTCATACGAGACTTACTGTATCGGTCTAACCGCCGACACCGATTCCACTATAACCTCCATATTCGCTCAAGCTCATAACTCTAACAAGTTGGTCCAATGCTGCTTATTGAAGAATTCAAACTGATGAAAGTAATGGTTCCTGGCAGCTCTAGTAACCCCATGTAGCCGAGGATTTGGAAAATTTTAGAGGGGCAGCGTAGTCATTGGCATTCCATCCTCAGGTTAGTTAATTTTTCGGTCCACCATGGTTTGGATCTAGGAGTAATTTTCATCGCTGATATCGAGACCTGAGCAGCATCTAATACCACCCATTGTAATATGGTGGCTATCTGGTCATAATCCTTTGATTGAATGGCAATGTCCAGTCCGGATCGGTAGTGATTTTCTCTTGCCTGAGGTTCATGGTGGAAAAGCTTCCAATCTGCATTTTTGACATCGAATCTTGCTGAAAGACTTGAAGTATGATGGTTAGTGCGGGTGTGATCTTTTGGAGATAATTGTGCTCCAAAGCTGATTTATTCATTCTCTGAACCTGTTGCCTGTCAATCTCTCCGGTCATGCCATTTGATTTGTCTGAAGCCTGCTGCAAAGTTAGATCAATGATTGATGTATTTTTTAAATTTGATCTATAGGATTTCCCTCCAAACTCCACAATCACAAAGGACAATTGAGCATTTCTTTATCTAAAATATTCGAACAGAGTATTGGTTATTAAACTAGTAGGGTTGATTATAGGATTCCATAGTTGATGGTATAAATTTATGTCTCCTAATAGAAGAAATGGTATTGTGATAACGATGTTATGAGAAGTCTAAGAATGGTCGCAATGGATGTAACAGTCAACTTGGGTGGATATAGGATAGCGCTTTAAGTCTAACGTGAAGAAGAAGGATATGTATTGTAGATCTGCTATATTGATGACTATTGAAGATAGGAGTAGAAAAGGTTGATCATGTACAGAGTTCTAGCAGCAAGTATTTATACACAAAAATGGTACACAAACTATACCCTCTATAGCAATAACTCCCAACCATTCAGCCATTCAACAATTACATCATTAGATATACCTGTGTCATATGATCATATTATCATGTATGGTTGAGATACTGGTGTTGTCATTGCTGTATGTTAATGACGTATCATTGACACAGGATTACTTGTCCTATCGGTTACACTTGCCTAATACTAGCCATTTCAAGTTATGTGATCTATAAATGGGCCTGATCACAACAAATGGTCTATCCAGCTGTAATTTGAGATGAAGAAAGCGCTGGACAGTGTAATGAGAAAATGAAGGTGTTAGAGGCTTCTCATCATAGATATGTATGATGTAAAAAGCCTACCCTAGAAGATGAACCTCCAGGATTTGATAGTATGTATCAGACACCAAGTCATAACTGGGCATTAACTGGATTTATCTAGCCTTCTTGACATAGGTCACAACCCTTGAGAGAAGAAACTGGTGGGAAATTGCTGAAATTGCTTGATAAACTGAATGTAAGATGGGTTGATAAGTTTGTAAACGAGTGTAATGGAACAGATAAGGTTCCTTTACCAAAAGAATGTCGGGTCTCCCTTTGATGGACTCATCAAAGAGGGACTGCAAAATCTCACGACCCACTGCAGTGTTGTGATGACTAAATTTGATGCGACTCAGCATGCCAATGCTTTGTAATAGTCACACCCTTGCCTTTGAAAACCTAATTGGGTACTAGAGTGACAATTGGCGCATTGTACTACATGGTGAATATAGCTTTGTGTTTCTTCGCATGTAGCATAGCTGTGTATCTTACTATTACGGTTTGACCGTTGTTTAAGCTTAGGTAAAAACCTAAGCGTATTGTTGAGAATTTTTATGGCAATGCTGCATGGGGAGGGATAGATGAAGCTGAACAAGACGATACTACTAGTCAGAAAGTCGAAGCGTTACTAGAACTAAGTAGCACCTGGCAATGCCTGTCTCGAGGATTGTATATGCTACTTGTCCACAGGGTACAAGTGTGAGTAAATAGGGGGTCAAGGTCTTCCACAAGAAGAGATAGAGTGCACGTCGTGATCTGATACGAGTATGGGCTCGAAGTGGTCTTCACAAGGAAGAGAGGGAATATCTGGAATGAGAATAATATTGAGAAGACGTTGCGTGAAGAACGCAACTCGACTGTAGACTACGCTTTATTATACACATGCTCGTAGTTCACTGTTATGTTACCTTTCCCTACTCAGGCCTGCAAGGTTTGTTTACTACTAGTAAGCCGTAATTCTAACCCCTGTTTGAATTTGAATTTGATTTCATTTAGCCTGATTGGGCGCCCTATGGGCCCATGCAGGTGTCTATCAAACTATATAATTTGTAGAGGAGGAAACCTTGCAGTCAAAACCCCCTTAGCTATCTGATTGGATTCTGTACCATTATAGTCTTACCTTTAGGAAGTGTACTCACACTGTTGTTGCAAGTGTGGATTCCGTCCTTGTCCTGTGTTCCCTTTTTCCCCTCTTTGCTTGATTAACGCCTCGATTTCTCCCGTCATCCGGAATTGCTCTATCCTTCCTTCCTTCTGAATCCACTGCGCTATTCTAGTCATATCTTTGACGTTATTTACCATTGCTTCGAAGGATCGGGTCGTCGATTTACGAAGCAACTCGCCTCTTCCTTTAGCCCATCTTGGACAAGACATCACCATGTGCTTTATATTTTGGGACGGATATCCACATTGGCAACGTGGTTTTCCTACTCCTGGTACATTTCTTCGGTATAAGTAAGCATTGAGCCCAATGTGCTCGCTTCTTACTTGTGTGGCAATGCTGCTCTGGGCCCTGCTAAGGTTTTGGTGGATTTGGATGGGTGACTCTGTGTAGTTCATCATAAGCCTACCTGTTTTCTTGTCATTGTACAAATTTGCCGCTTTCCACTTATCCGGATCTGCTAGTGCTCGGTGACGCAAGCGCCGCTCTTTCTTTTGGCTCGTCCAGGATTCTGACCATTCCTTAAATGCGGCGTTCTTCCCGGCTACTTTCTGTCCTGTTTTAGAATCAATGTTGCTGCAGATTAAGGCCCATTCCACGAGATTATCTCTCCTGTTCTGATCACTCTTATTTAATTTTCCTTCATCAAATGATTTGATTTTTCTGCATGCAGTTAAAATTGTTTGTTGGACAGGTAGATTGTGAGATAGCCCGATATATTGAAGCCTCCTCTGCTTTAAGTAGATCTCTGTAACAGTTCCGATATATAAAGCTTGGGCGTTTGTATGTCGAAAGATAAGTTTATTTATTAACTGAAGAACAAATGTGATGCTATATCTAATGCCCTTTATATACATGATTCCAATATTCCAAACACTAGTAGCTGTCCTCCAGTCGTGCTCCCATTATTCGGGTGCGAATTAGTTTCTAACGTCTCAAACATGGGCAGTTCCAGACTTTCAATACAAGCGTAACTTAGCGCTGACACTAAGGATATGTCTGTGCTGAATAGCACAGGCTACAGGGATCCTATCGGCTTACTAGCCGTCACAATCTCTATTGGTAGAGTAGATGTTTCATGCTCTAGCATTCTACTACTGGTCGAATGGTAGGCACCTGTGACGAGCTTTAGGAATTTCCTTTGAACACTTCTGAGTGGCTTGATTATCCTTTCAGGGATGTTGCCTGCCGGCCCAGTCCTGGCCCAGATAGGGGATCTATAGGTTAGCGCAGGCCTTACTACCGAGTAGTATAATAGTCGAGCTTTCTTGAAATTTGCACCCCATGTTGACTGAGTTAGTCGGCTCAATGCCTACATCTGTGATTCCGCTTTTGTTTGTAACACCTTAACATGAGATGCCCAGTTTAGCTTGGGGTCCAACTGAATTCCAAGAAATCGGAGAGACAATCTGGGGATAATCTCATGGCTCTGTATTTGGATGGTAGCGTTCAAATTGTGACGTTTCCGGGCCCTCAAGAAATGCATTAGCTGATTTTTCTCCGGTGCGAATTTAACCCCGTGCTTCGTAGCCCATAAAGCACATTTCTCATGTAGTTGCTCCAGTTTTCGGCAGTTTTCTTCTGTTGTATTTGACCATGTTATTTTCTAAAAGGTTAAATTTTAATCTTATTTTTTTATTAACTAATTAAAGAAATCCAAATCATTAAATCACGTTGTCGGAATCATTCATCTAGATGGAGTGAGTTGGAGTCGGTGGTTGTTGTATCACATTGGCTAGTTCTCTTGATTTGTGGATTCTAACATTCTGATAATGCTTAATTCGAATGTAAGCTTGATAGCAATTCCATAGCATCAACCCAGAAGAACACGAATAAACATAAATAAACATAAATACGTATTTCTTCTGAACGATAGTTCGAACTAGTTACACGAATACTGTCATACCTTTAAGTGATCCAATAGATTTTTAGTGTATGACTTTTGTCATACCAACACACATGACTATGCAATTGGTCACCTGATCACGCGTCAGGCCTTGGCAAGGCTGGGGCGAGAATTGTTTTGTCCAGGGAGCTAGAAAATCGTGTCATTGTAAAATATTGTTGGGATACGTGTATGCGAATGTTGAAAATTATATTAAAGGAAAGCTTATGGCAAGATGAAACTGAATATGGCCTTTATACTCGTGTAGCTGATGGTGGAGGGAAGTTGTGGATGAAAAGGCGAGCTATATAGCTATGAAACATGGCCGGTCCTATGTATACATGTAGGATGATTCTTTTGACGTTAGAGACACTCATACTCTGGATTTTATTTGCAAATACCACTATGAGGTATGTTCGCTTACACAAACAGTCGACCCTCCTCCATAAGTATCCATCAAAGGGAATTCGAAACCTTTGATTATCCAAGCATGCCTTCATCATCCATTCATACTAGCGCCGCGAGAAATTTAGTTTAGTTTTGCCGGATTCGAACCAGTGATCTCCTGTCTCGGGTGGGATATGTGTCTTAGCTATCCAGACCTTACTTGAGAACCCGGCCAAGATGATATACCACCGCACCATCCAACCACGGCGATGTTTATAGTGTCGGCCGCACTCTCGCAACCGAAGTCTTGGCGCACGCACAAAGCTCAATTCGAAAACTCGTTGTCAAAATGCTAAAATTCACGCCCGTCGAGATTGTAGCCATCCGCTACATCATCTTGTCAACTTGTGCTGATCCCTCTCACGCCTATCCCAAAGAACAGTCTCCCAGGTTTATGCGCCACGCTTTGCTTCCTCCGTCGGGTGTAAATATTGGCGTGGGCGTGTACGTGGTGGTCAATTGAGGCCAGAGAATAGTTGATGAGAGGTGTGGTCATTGAAACGAGGATGTACAAAGTCGTACCTGCAAACTTGATGAAGTTTTGGTGGTGATTGATCTCGTCAGGTGGGAAAATTTGATTTGGTGGAGAGTGTTTAATCATTGCCTCATGGGCCAACTTGTTCAGTATTGCGAAATTTGACTGAAATTGGCTCTGGGAGAATATTTCACTCCCAGGTTCATAGAGGGCACCGCGTACAGGTGTTTAGTCTTGCCCTCCATTTGACCAGTTTGTCTCTGTGTAGATCGTACTTTCGCTTCTGGACTGGGTTCAGACTTATGCTTGCATGAGTCTGCTTACAGAATAAGATATTTACGCACTGGCTTCTTCTGTGCCTATTTAGTCAACCGCTAAACTGGGTTCCAATCGTTCAAGTTTTGTATTATTTATCTGGTAAGGGTTTTCGGAAGAATTAAAAGGAACCTAAATCAGATGACTACTGAACTAGCATCTAGTAGTTCAGAAAATATTCATGTTAATATTTGCAACTGACGGCTTTTACCCTTTCAATTTGAGTAATTTTCAACTCAAATCAGGGGAAAAAACGTAATGTCAGATGAGAATTCTTAATTTGGCGTGATTTCTAATGTGATAGATTCAAATTGTCCGACTAGGACAAATATGACATGCCTTATAGTACCCATCAGAAAGCGCTTCGTGAAAAGTCTAGAATTAACTTGAAACAGTTCGAGGAGTGGTTTAGCTGCTATCTTGGACCGCCAAGGAAACTTTTTATTTCCTGCGTTGACATTTGACATCTTGTATGGGTCAAGAATATCTTAATAGGAAAATTGGCTCGAGATCGCAGCTAGTTACGCGCTACATCTTCAATAAGCGGGGATCAGGAGAAAGTGTTTTCTAATTGAACAAGAAACAAAAGGTGTGGATAATCTGGACATTATCACAATTATGGCAAGAATGAGTGGGCTAAAGTATTGTGGCCAATATGCATCTTGTTCATGTGGCAGCTCAACCTATGACTTGAATGTCATCAGCTCGTATGGAAATTGAGGTGCCACGGAGGCGAATACTTTGCGATTTGAGCCATATTCTAATACCCGATTTTCAGAAATTGGTGGTTAGTAGATGGCAACTGTTGGGAAACTGGAATGTGGGAACGTTCAAGATAGCTTCTCCTACAGTAATTATCTCACTAATCAAATTTAAAGATGTGTATCGAATGGAATTATCCCCACTAAGTGTGGCAACATTCCGAGCAGAACTCTACATTTCTTGCATCTGCCCAACTTCCGTACGTGACTTCCTCACTGATTGCTTGATCAGTGACCAACATGTTCGTATAGAATTTTACATGTGATGACCCTAAGTTGGTAGCTTTAATCTAGACACTAATTTTCTCTCCATTACCTACTATATGAAGTAGAATCTCCTCCGTTGAAGTTTCTAAAGTATCAACCACGGTTAATTCTCAATCTCATTTTGATTCTCATCCTCATCATCAGTAACAGTAACAATACCAGTATCATTGTTATCAACTCTTCTTCGTTCACACCTTTTTTATTTCTACCTCACTTGCTACCAACACCATAACTTCAACTATGAAATTCGCAGTGTCATTCTTCATCTCAATCTTCTTTCTCATTTCAAGTCTAATCCTAGTTTCTCCAATCAATGGAATGAAGATTGAGAGAAGATTTATTGGTTCGGTTCACAAAGGATATCAGTGCAACAAGAAGAAACACAATATGTATGATATCGAGCCCACTCTCAAAAGCGCCTGTAAAGCATATATCAAGAGGAAACAAAAGAAATGGTTCTTCATATACTTTATCAACAGGACGGTTTTCAAGCGTTTTTCCGAATCCAAAAGATTTGGATTCCCACCCGATACGCAAATCACACCGGTGCTACCTAAAGGCCTCGGTAAGATATCTCTCTATGTTATGTCAACGTTAATTTCCTCTGGAATATATTGGCAAACTCCTCGTATTTTTATATGCGTTGAGGCTTGATAATTTCCGTCTAATTTGAAAACTTCCAATGTTAGCTAGCTAACTAGGTAAATAGAAGTCAGCACTTATGACCATATTATTTTCTCGCCGTCAAACTGCACACTTCTTGGCCTGGCCCACGAGAATGATATTGAAAAAAAAAACGATGTCTTCAGTCTTTGCAAGTATCTTGTTTGGCGCAGTACCTGGAAAGATTAGTAAGTTATTGAACGAGAGACGCTATTGCACTCTTGTAAATACTATTTTACAGTTCTAAAATTTTGACAGTCTTCTACCACCCTAGGGATAAACGACTAGGTCTGCGTCGAAGGGGATGATTGGAGAGATGGAGTTGTTCATTTTGGCGTCTGGAAATTTAAAAAGTATTGTGTGAATGAATGGCTGATAATTTCTGAAAATGTTTACATTAGTGGTAGTTATATCGCGGGATCAATTGATGATGGTAGACGCTACAGCAAGTCCGAAAGTAAAGTTGGTTAATTGCTCAAATCTGCAGAATAAACGGCAAGTATTACTCTTTTCTAAACTTATTTACACCTCTCTTTCATGTGGAACGTTGTTGTACCCTATTGTGAATCTCAAAATTCATGTCACCGATATTATCTCGTGATCAGCATCTTTTCTCCAAGTAATCAAGGGTTGTAGTGTTTTCCAGCTATGAGGGGCGCTTCCATGTCGATTCAGATTGAAAATTCCATTTACCAGTTAGATTCTACGAAATTCTCGACAGCGACGTCGTTTCTCATTCCTACATCCCATTCTGTAGATTAGCGTGAATAAGTGAAAGCTGATTGCTATCTTGTCTCTGCGAAGGTATTGAATTTTCCGTGCTTCTCTTAAAGTTGTCAGTGTGAAATCGAAGGTGGATGCTAATAGGAACGTAAAGTTCTACATATCGCAGAGATATAGGATTAATTAATTTATGATTACCATATAAATTGGCAAATTTGGCATAGAGCAAGACTGAACACTGGTACGTGGTGTTTTCTACGAACCTGGGAGTGAAATATTCTCCCAGAGCCGAATTCAGTCAAATATCGCAATATCAGAAGTTGGCCCACGAGGCAATGATTGAAAATACTCCGCCATGTCAAATTTTCGCTCCCAACTAATTTGACTCCTACCTACATCTGATCAAGTTTACTAGTACGACCAAGTTGATCCTCATTCCAATGGTCATACCTCTCGTCGACTTTCTCTGTCCTCAGTTGGTTGCCAAATATACGCTCACGCCGATATTTATACCCGACGGAGGAAGCAAATTGTGGCGCACAAATCTGGGGGGCAGTTCTTTGGGGTAGACGTGAGATGGATCAGGACAAGTTCACAAGATGAGATAGAGGACGGATACAGTCTCGAAGGACGTCAAATTTTCAATTTTGGCAAGAGATTTTATGAATTGAGTATTGTGTGCGCGCTAAGAATACGGTTGCGAGAGTGCAGACGACACTATAAACACCGCCGCAGTTGGAAAGTGCGGTGATACATGGTCTTGGCCGGTCTGCCAAGTGGATTCTGGATAGCTTGGACACATATCTCACTCGAGACAGGAGATGGCTTGTTTGAATCCGGCAAAACAGAGCCAAATTTCTGGCGTCGCTGGCTAACATGGCTGACATGGATGACGAAGGCATGCTTGGATAACCAAAAGTTTCGAATTTCCCTTTAATGGGTACTTACGGAGGAGGGTCGACTGTATGTGTAAGCAAACAAAACTCATTGTGGTATTTGTGAATGAAATCCAGAGTATGACTCTCTAACGTCAAGAGTCATCTAATATATAAACATGGCACCGGTCATATGTCATAGCTCTATAGCTGTATGCACATTAAATGATTAAAAAAAAGCACTTAGCTTGCATGATGTCTCATAGAAGGTACTTGAATTTTCAAATTCTAAAGTTGTGATATTGCTCACCTTTTAAACCAGAGGGCAGAAATATAGATAGAAAAGGTACCAAAATTATGAACGACAGATGAGGGTTATAATAAGGCTAAGCCACAACATAGTTCTTTGCTTGGTATGAAGAGATTTGATATATTCCAGGTTTCCCGTAATCTAGAGGAATATATTAAGTTGATTACAGATTATTCATCACATCAGTGATTGGGGGCTGTAGATTAAATCAACAAGAGCTGAATGTAAATGATGAGATTGTAAATTAGCTCCTTATAGTTCGATGACTCCGGATCCCCACAATAGCACTTCGAATATTATTTCGAACAAAGATAGGAAGGGAAGTTGTTAAATATTTGGACACATCCAAGTGCATGGTAGCACACGAATGATATTAAGATAGGAAACAACAATAAGGAAATAACAAGTAATTGGGTAAATTATATGTAAGGAAGGAGTTTGGGGGACACAAAATATGTAAATAATGTGCTGTAGCTAGATAGCTGAATACACTATGACAAAAAGACACTAGGTCCCCGTACCTATGGTGATTGAGATGTTGAGCCGTCTTATATTTCGTATAAATTATCACTGAAGCCCTTAATAGTCAAAGGATCAGTAGGGGCTTTAATTATAATCTCTTCTATCACTGAGTAGTTGATATCTCAATTTGGAGTTGGCATGTGACTGTCTGTTTCTCAATTTACGTATGACTCATTGATGACAAATTATTTCGGCCGGCTGTTAACAACTGACCCATGTCTAGCAATGAGCTCTCAAAGCCCATTTACTCGTATCACGTCTGAATAGATGTAGGGTCTGTCCTGTCACGTTAAATATTTCAAATCAAATGAAACTGACCCATGCCACTGAGCAGGGGTATGTCAGGAGGGGCTAGGTAGTTATGCTGAGAATATTCCAATTTTTTGATCCAGCCGCCTGGAGGAATTACCCAGCTAAGCACTGATAGGGAAGTGCATTCGGCCCGCTCCGTTTATTCTCTCGTACGTACACAATATTACAAGGCAATCAAATACAACTCCGATTTGAGTTTCATTCCGAGATCGGCTGGTACTCCCATCTGGGAGTAACGATCCGAAAATTCCAAGTGGCTACAGTCATCGCACGGAGAATCCCAATGCGTGTTTATTTGCCCAGGGAAAATGGCACAGTCTCAAAGTCAGCTCGCCCCACTTCCTCAAGATTTGCCATTTCGCATTATTTCAAAAACAATTGGTAGAGGCGCCTATGCATCGTATGGTACCACATCTCTACCTTTGACGGAAATGCTGACTCTATTTGAGTATAAAGAAGGCGATTCCACCGAATGACACAAGTCCTGTCTTTGCCGTCAAGTTCATTCACAAGGCATATGCAATCCGGCATGGTCGACTTTCGGCAAAACAAATTGCCATGGAGGTCTCTTTACACTCCCATATTGGGAAACATCCTAATATCATAGAGTGGTTTGCAACTGGGGAAGACGCTACCTGGAAATGGATCGCCATGGAGTATGCAGAGGGTGGAGATCTATTCGACAAAATCGAGGCAGATGTTGGTGTCAGCGAAGATATAGCACATTTTTACTTTACTCAGCTGATTAATGGAGTGAGCTACATGCATTCCAAGGGCGTAGGACATCGGGACATCAAACCAGAAAATATACTTCTTTCGGATAGCGGCAACCTTAAAATTGCCGACTTTGGGCTTGCCACTCTTTTCGAATACAATGGAAAAACAAAGCTCAGTACAACGATGTGTGGTAGCCCTCCGTACATTGCACCCGAGGTCATCTCTTGTTCGAGAGACTTACATTCTCGAGCTAGCACAAAATGTGTGGGCTATGCTGCAAACCTGGTAGATGTTTGGTCTTGTGGCGTAGTCCTTTTCGTGCTTCTAATTGGTAATACACCATGGGATGAACCGACATCGCAGAGCTGGGAATTCGAGGAGTACCTAGGAAAAAAAGGCCGCACTTCAGATGATCTTTGGCAGAAGCTTCCATCCTCGGTGCTTTCCCTATTACGAGGTATGATGAATGTTGATGTAACGAAACGATTTAATTTCAATTATATCAAAAATCATCCCTGGTACACCCGTAGTAATCCTCTTCTGACTGCTGATGGAAGAATGAGCAATCCTCTGAGTCTTGCCACGCAAATGTTGGAAGAGCTTCACATTGACTTCACTCAAATACCTACGGGATCTAGACACTCAGGCATGAGGGGCAGAGATTCCATTTCAGAACATCGACCCGAGGATGCAACTCGATTCTCTTTCACTCAACCCGAATTACCAGTTACAGATATTGACTTCGACTGGGAACGACCATCCCTTCGGAATACCAATCTATATAGTGCTAGTCAACCAGCGGATATCCTGAATACCAACACAAGTAACTTTGAGTATCTGTGTGAGGAGCCTGGTATGAGTCAATTCTCACCAATGCCGACCATCCCAACTTCATTGACACAGCACGCACGACTCTTCAAAGATATCATTCCTGCGCAAGCCCTGACGCGTTTCCTTTCCCACCTGCAACGACCGCTTCTCCTTCAAACTCTCGCTTCTGCTCTACATTCCCTCAACGTTCCCATATCTCCCATTTCGGACACATCTCCAGACCGTGCGCTGTGGATCAAAATCAAGACCTTGGACGGACGTCGCTGCAGTTTACACGGGGATATTGTAGTGGAGATATACCATGGTACTGAATCACAGCTTACAGAGGTTCGATTTGTGAAAATCAAGGGGGATCCCTTAGAATGGAGAAGGTTTTTCAAGCATGTTGTGGTGCTCTGTAAGGATGCAGTGTTTATTCCAGGGTACTAATCTTCGCTTGAAAAGTCGCGATTAGAGTTTAACCACAGATAATTCTATTGGTAAGTTGAATGCGACATCTGACTCATCTTGACATTAAAGGGTTACATATCTAATGAAGATCATTGAACTCCCAACCTAAAGTCAAACCGTTTAAATCCTTGTCTTGCGCACAACAGAAAACTTAGTCACTGCTGATAAAGATTGCTGAAAAGTTTAGCTGGCCAACCAATACTGAACTATCCCAATTATTGCCTGTGGTGTGAAGGTAATTTCGAGGATATTAGAAAATTGTGAATACGGCGATCTAGCAATATTTAAATTTACTCTAGTCAAACTAGTCTTCTACAAGCTATTTCCAGTTAATGTATGGAAGCAAGGCCTTCCATCTTGATAGTATTGGAAGTTATTGGTATTTGTTAGCTCTTTTACTAACCAAAACTTATTTCGGTTGTTAACTTAAGATCCACTGTGTTGATGTACTCAAGGCATAGTCCACGGCGATACATCAGAAGTAGTCAATCTAGCGATTGTATCGGCACTGTGTCTGGTTACCACAACTACAATTTATTTAACACTTAGGAGTGATTTTATAAGTGTAGATCTGCACGATTTTGTTTAGTTGAGTGAGGCGTCCTGGACGGCAAGCCGGTCAAACAGCCTGTGTGGCATCGCCTGGAGAAGCTCGGATAAGAGTTGGTACCTGTATATTGTAGTTGGGTCGTATATTCTTCTCTTTGTGTCACATGGCCGAGAGTCCATAAATTATGGCGATATATATCTCACCAGTGGCTAAAAGCTATCTAGTTGTAACATAGGCTGAATCATCTTGAGCAACGAGCTGTCTAATAAATGATGTCTAGCCTTGAGATAGAGGCTGCACGCGCAACTTGTTATTCTCGGTTCGAGGAGGGAGGGAGTGAAGGCGCTGAGTAGGCCGATGTAAATTATGACTAATAATTTGCGTCGTCATTGAGCCAATAGGGTCGGGGCGGAGCCTGATCATGTGTTGGTTGGAGGGTGGCACGCACAAGGTGAATCGAGTTCCGCTGGCTGTCGGTGCCTTCGTGAAGATAGGTGTCCCAGCGGCGATCGTGGGTCTGCTCCTCAGTCACCTGAACAGATGGTGGAAGCTTACAGAAACGCTCAGGATTCTCGCGAAGTTTGCATATGCTGAGGTAGCGGGGTCCGACCCAGGCGTCTATGAGAGCAGCGATGCGATAGAAGCCGGCGGTGTGGCCACCATGCATTCGGGCCTCAAAACCACAGGTAATGAAGAGGTAGCAGTGAATAAGTTCGTGAAGGAAAACGGAGAGTAGAAGGCGACGATCGTAGCGTTCATCTCGCAGGACGGGGGCGGAGAGGACGACGAGTGTTTCGAAGCCGTCGCGGCCCTGACAGCGCCGCAGTGCCGTCGTGCCGATAAGGTCGGTATGATAGCGAGGATCCGAGCTCCATTCCCACTGAACTCGGCCTGCTAGGGCGCCATCGAAGAAAAGAGTATCAGTGGCGGTGAGAATGCTATCGAGCGCCGCGTCGTCGAGAGCAAAACCGGAGTCGAGCGGTTCATCGCGGCGAATCAACTTGCGTAGAATACGTTCGTGGGTCGAGTGAGCTGGACGTCGGCGGAAGGCACTTTCGACACGTGCAGAGGCGGCCATGTCCTGCTCTTGGGGCATGGGAAGAGTTGCGGTCGAGACGAGGGCATCAGTGGGTCTGGATAGAATGGAGTTGCCTGATGGTGTGCGTTCCATGAGAATACTATCATGCAGTGCTGGATCAACAGACGGTCCCACTAGGCCGTTGGACGGACTGGCGTAATGGCCGGAATAGCTTCGTCGTGGAGAGTGACAACGTGTCATGCGTTGGTCATTCGGGCCTCTCCGACACTGTGGTTCGGGTCGGGCTCGATCATAATGGCGGCGGGTTCTGGTGCTGCCACTGCTACTGGCCGGTCTGCAAGGACGTTCTAGGCTCATACTACCATGTAGGGATGCGGCCATGGTCAGTCGATAGAAGAGAATCACTGCTAGCTCTGATTCATGTGGCAAGAGCGACCGACTCTGGGCTCGATATAACGAGAAGAAATAAGTCATCAGGATGTCTAGTTCCCTCCTACCTACACCGGTCCCAGCAGCCCCCCTTCCCCCTTCTATCCATTCGACGCCGCGTTCAAGGGGCGTAACGCGCTTACAATTCTTCGGATATTGGTTGAAAACACTCACCAGACTTCGGCAGAGATGATATGCATGCAATGCATATTAGAGTGCCTGCAGTAGCTGAGCAGATTGGAAAGTACGGTCCACTAATTTCTCCAAGCAAACAACCGTTGACTGAATATTTTAGTGAAATCTCCAATTCAGGCTGACTAAGCGCACATATTCTAAACGGGCTGAGTCTTGCCCAAAATTCTGCTGTACAAGGCTAGATTACGGGAATGCCACTGACATGTTGTCTTGACGCGAACTTAATTGCTGTAGGTTAAGGAGAAGTATGACTAGTATAATCATCCAATCTGTAGCCTAGAATAGGCATAGGTTCGTGGATATGATTATGCTATCTAAAACAAGACAATGTAGCTATCTTTGACCGACAGGCCGAGCACGTCTAAACCCCAGGTAATGTGCCCCACCCAACAGAAACAAAACCACAGGGCTTCATTCACTTTTGTGCCTGGATTAGAGGTTATTCATCAGCATCTTCCCCCTCTAGCCTTCGAAGCAGACACCATTCCACGGGGTGCAGCAGGCGAAAGTACCTGACTTCAGAACAAAAGATGTCTATCTCTCTATACAAGCCACTTGTCCAAGCACAGTTGACTCTCGTATACTGAAGTTGGCATAGTGTCTTTTGCTTCAAATAGCGACCTTGATGCGTGTCTCAGAACAACTTGGATACGGCGATAAGATGTGTGTGCTGAGGCGCGAAGATGGCCTCCGTGACTTGTCAAGCTTGGGCTAAGCAGGCTCAGTGATTACAGACGTGGGGTACGTAAAACTGGGTTAGTGGATAATTGATCAGCATCAAGGAGATGTCATCACCCCCGCGAAGCTTAGTTTCTTTTGGCTAAGTGTTCGTCCGAACAGGATGAGCTCCTCAAGCTGCCGGCGTCATTTCGGTATGTGATACATTACGCTTTCGAAATACTGGTCATCGCGTGCACGGGTTTAAGATGCGGGTTTGATTTACAGTAGCCACGGATCACTTCGCGTCTTACAAATCGAATTGAAGGGTAGGTCCAATCTGCATCAACAGGGCCACTCATAGAGTAAGACAAGGCGAACTATTCCGCAATAACAGCCCGGCTTCAGGGCTTGCAGCAAAGCGTTTCGGTATCCGACCAGAGAGCAAGCATTAATGTGCTTGAAGTAATACAATGTTTTACCTATGACGGCAAACTGAGCCCAATTACCCCTTCTGTGTCGGGTCAGATATCGCTTGTACGAGGAAAAATAGGCATAACAATAGGTTCCTAGACGTCCGTTCGCCCACCCGTTGGGTTTTGGGCTCCTTATTCTCTTCTCCATGTCGCTCTAGTGGAAGTTCTATGTTCTGAAGCATGTTGATGCTGTGTACTGACAGCAAGATTAGATGTCAAAGTTTTGGTGGACGTTGTTTTATCCAAGCTGATCAGACATCTGACAAAACTACCAGATCGGCCAGACTCAATCACAGCCTCCGGCCAAAACATGGTGGAATTCTTCATCTTTCTTCCGGCGTCCTTGAGGCTCAAGACCTCGCATGAGATCGCCATCTGGCAATGTCGTACCTGCTGAAGACAGGGCTCCACGTTGATGCATCGAAACCGAACCAGTTCATCAATGCTGCTGGATGGATTGAGAAGGAAAAGATCGAAGTGTCCCTGAGGCACAAAGATTAGAAATCCACACATTCATATTAAGATTGGCTGGCTTATGGTCATGTAGCTAACTTTCGGTTTCTGCCCTGAAGTTATCAGGCCCGTGTCAAGCCCAATTAGACTTTGGGTCGTCTGAACGAGTCGTCGTGGCAAAGGCTGTTGTAGACATCCACCCGTCCTTTGCCGAGCTAACTAAATACACGGCAGTCTCACAGCCCTAGACCATGAAATCTTTTTGCGTTGATTGAGGTGAACCGTTGCATGCATGAATTTGTAGAAGCATGAGACAGGGGATTTAAGGTTTGCCAGGGCTTCTATCTGAAAAAAAGTCCGAGTCTCGAGCCACAGACCTCTCCTTGTATGACGAGCCCTTCTATGCATGCTCCACTGAGGCTGCATCATTTTGTGTGCTGCAGATGTAAAGGTCACAATCGTAGCCTGGAAGAATGTTTGTATCTACTCTTGAACGATCACCCACAGTCAGTCAAGTTGCACACACAAACACAATAAACAATCCTGCCCCAATTAAACGTCGAGAAACTAGGAGCTAATAAGTGGGCATCGACCGCACCCAGAAAAAAAATTAGAAATGTTGGCGTGTAATGTTTCATGTGAGCCGGCACAAGATATTTGGTATGCCGTTGCCATTAAATTTGTTGTTGTCGAGACAACCCTAATAGTTGATTTCTCCGCATGTCACATGATTAATACCTGCAAAACGAACTGCTTCATTGAGCCTGCTGATCCCCTGGCGCCTCCCGTAGTGCTAATCGATCGCCTCTACACTGGAGAAGGCTAAGTTTCTATCTGAAATCTGCCCTACACGCCCCTTGCGATCTACTAAAGTGAGGAATGCGCTGCATAGCGCTCACAGTATGTCAGGAGAAACTATTTTTCAAGGCATCTCGGCATCCAACGGTATATGAATGTATTTTCTTTTACATCAGTCACTATGTCATTCATGGAATGAGGCAATAGCGTTCGCTTTCGCCCGGTACACCATAAAAGAAAATAAATAATCTCCGCATCCCTTCCAGCGTATCTCGGGCTCCTACTTCAGCGAAGAGAGTAATTGCATTTTTTAGCAGGGTTCGAGCCACAAATTTCTTCAAAAGGGCACGAGGACAAGCCTAATTGGAATGGAAACAATAAATAACTTAAGCAATTTCTTCCTTTCGTTTTTAATTTTTTATCTATTTAATACCAATTACAAATCACAATATTCGTCAGGAGGACAATAACCGTGCGTACCATTATCTTCCAGCGCAGGATGAGAAGAACCTGGTTTTGATCTGCTTTGTTGGGTTTCTGTGGGCGCTAACACGTCGGGTAGTTCTTTTTTTAAATTACTGAACGTCGTGCCGGCGCATAACACTAGACTACAGGGTCAAGTGCCGGTTCGCTAAATCTGTAAAGACTACCCGACGTGCCAGCGCCCCAAAAAAGCCCATCAAATTTAAAATACGGCTCATCCACTATTCAGCGCCTAAGAAAGTTCTAACGGTTTTAGAGGATTGACTGCCCCTGCCAACCTTCTAGGTGATACCCTTGCAATCTTGAGTCCTTCATTTCAACCAATTCCAAAGCTTCCACGGCCCAGCATCTGCCATCTTAGGGGGACTGTTCTCAGCACCTGTCAGTGGTGTCCCCTACGAACCTCCAGCTCTCGCTGTGGAGTCTGCAGAGCCGGGATTGAGTCTCACCCTTCGCTTCACTTTGATGAGGATTCCCATTCGCTTTTGCGGTCTGTATCCTTTTCATATCTCAACACATCCCCCTATTAATATTATCATGAAGCTAACCACGATCAGATCAGATGGTAGGGTCGGAGCCCTTTTCATCACCATCCCTTGATCATGGAGAAAAAGCCGTCCGATGAATTTCCGGAGCGTACCCAGCACCTGATTCGGCGATGGTGGATCGGACCAAGTCACCCTCGAATGTTATAAAGAAGGGAGATGTAGATGAATATGCGCACCCCATGTGGTCCCGGTGTTTAGGCCTCGCCTGGCTGGGGCTGCAGGTATATTGAGACTTTTTCCCGCGCGCGCAGCTTCCATTGCTACCTTCGGTTATGTGGAAAAAGTGGCTGAATTCCAAGGGTATATGCTGAGCTGAATGGCTATTCATCACGAGCAATATATTAATGTTTTATGAAGGAACACAAAGGGCAAGGAGCGCTGTACAAGATGTAGCTTGGGTTAGAAAAGATCCCAATGTGCTAGACAGTCTATGACCCAAGTAGTACAATAAACGGCACACACTTGGTAAATAGAGGTCCTTTTGCTTATGGAGCATGAAAGAGATGCAATAAAAGAAATACAGAGACACTTAGTAAGATCAACGCTGGTATAGCAATCATGTACGAGTGGCGCGTGCGCGCAAAACTGTTTACTGCCACAATTGTAGCAAGAGAAGAAACAAGGCAATGGATGATTCCAACACTTAACATGGCATAGCGCTACGTGTTAGGGGTATCGATACCCAAATATATCGACACTCAGTAAAAAAACCAAAATATTGTTTTTACCGAGACATAAATTATATCAATGATATGCTGGTAGCACCGAGCGATGAAGCTGGAGATAATTGACAGATAGTTAAGACTTCATCAGTACGATAATATTACCGATCATGAGAGGTTTCAAACAACGCATTGTGATGGTTCTGATATAAAAAGCCTGGGCATATGTATCTCGAAAGAAATTGAGAGAGTTTCATGTGTAGATCACTCATAAAAGAGGGGGATTTTGTTAGACACTGCGGTTCAAATGAAAAATGTAAAGTCAAATTGTAGTGATAAAATCTCTACTCCTCATCTCCTCTCCGGCATTGATGCTACATACCCATCTAAAACTATTTCCAGGAGAAAATATCTTCTCTTTGTTTCCCAAGATTGCATATGAAATATATAACATGTGTTGGAGATCAAAAGATCTCAGGTTGGAGCTTTGACCATGCTGACCATCCTGAACATATTCTTAGTGGTATCTCAAAGTTCAGGAGAGTAAAACCGACAAGATGTGTCATGCCAATATCCAATGATTCTCGTTGCCATATTCAGTAGGTTCTAAACTATCAGATTTTTGAAATATTTTTACATCGCAAATAATAATGTAAATATCTCACAACTTGGGGTGCAACATTCAAGAAGTCCAAGCTTTTGTACAGCACGATAGTAAGACCAGCTCTGACTTACGGGTGTTCCATATGGGCTGCAGCTGGGCCAACGGGAAAAATACCAGAAAGGATAGTCAAACCATTGCGAAGTATCCAACGAAAATGCTTGAAGATTATCACAGGGTCATATAACTCTACCAGTAGTAGGGTCCTAGAACACGAGTCTTCGGTTCTCCCGATAGATATCTACCTGAAACAAAGGAGGGTCCAACACGTCGGGCTATCGGAAGGACTAGCTGTCAGGAAAGCGATACTATCTGCGTGAAGCAAATTCAAGCAGACCACAAGGGGAACCGAGAATAGGCACGTCAAGAATCGAAAGCAAGACAATGAAGAATGGACCAGAATTTGCGGCCTGGAGAATGCGAAAGGAAGACAAAAAGAAGCCGGTAAGATGGCCGCGTTCCAGGAGTGGAAAAACTCATGGACACGTCAAGGAAACGACAAACTATCTAGCCATCGAGCTTCGGCAGACCCTGAACATTGGAAAGCCGCAAATATTATTACAGATGAGACAACAGGCAGAAAAAAGATTACATACAGAAACACACCCTCAGATATCCACCGGAACCTTAGTAGGGCCCAAAGCAGTATTGCAATTCAGATAAGAAGTGAGCACATTGGTCTCAATTCTTATCTGTACCGAAGGAAAGTCCTTGGAGTGATTAATTCAAAATGTCAGTGTGGATATCCGTCTCAAAATGTCAAACATATGGTCTTGGCGTGTCCTCAGTGGGCAATGGAAGAGGAGAGGTGCTACAGAAGGCAAAAGACAGGTCATTTGCGGCAATGATGAACAGCCCTGATGACATAGAAAGAATTACAAAATGGATCCTGGCAAAAGGCTGGTTTGAACAATTCCGGCTCGCAGGAGAAGTAGAAATAGCATTGGGCGAAAAGATGAGACAATGTGGACAAGGATAAGACGGATTTCACACTGTATAAACAGTGTAAATGCACTTCCTGTAGGAAACCTCAGAAAACAATAGACACGAGACAGACAGTTGTGGGGGGTTTTTACCGAATTTGGTTTCCTCCTGTGTAAATATTGTAGCTAGATATTCCTGCATGGGCCCATAGGGTACCTGAACGGGCTAAATGAAATCAAATCAAATGTAAATATCTCAGAGCCGAGACACCGCAAACCCGGTAGTCGGCTCACATGGGCATAGATAATCCCCCAATAAAATTCTTGTGCCAACAAGACGCAGCCACTTGTGTATCTCTGAATGGTCTAATATGCCATCTCATTCCCTATCCCAACACCAACAAGATACACGAGACCGTGTCAGGAGCCTAGATACAATAAAGGTTTCAAAAGTTCGGAACAACCTGTATCTCCATTTTCAACATCGCCCACTGGGTGTCGCAGGAGATACATTACTTTTAGATTGTAACGCTTTCGGTATATAAAGCTTGGGCGTTTGTATGTCGAAAGGTAAGTTTATTAATTGAAGGCCATAAGTAATGCCACATCTAACGCCCTATTTATATACATGGTCTAATATTCCCAACACTAGTAGCTATCCTCCAGTCGTGCTCCCATTATTCCGGTGTGGGCTAGTTTCCAACAGGGTTTCGTGCATGGACAGTTCCAGACATGTAATACGAGCATATCTTAGCGCTGACATTATGAATATGTCTGTGCTGAATAGCACGGGGTACAGGCAATCTATCGGCTTACTAGCCATCACATGGATCAATCCTCACTGTCTATGAGAAAATAGGTTGAAGTTATAAGCATTGAATAAATCAAATAAAATTAGTATCTTATATGGATTCTAGAAATCCTCTATAGTCATAGACTCAGTGTGGATCCTAAACGTAGCAGGCTACGTAATGTAACATAGACTACTAAATGCGGTTAGCCTACAATTAGTAAGCTACGCACAAAGTGTAGATTTCGGAGTTGGGAGTTAGAAAAAAGGATAGACAAAATTTATTATAACTCAAGCTGAACTATTGCATTCTGCGGAACTGGCTGTAGTAGAGCCACGAGTCAAATTTGTCACCATCCTGCTACAATTGTGATCGATCGAAACCCACATCAGTTAGGACTAGAATAAAAATCTAATCACATAGATCAACTTCAGAGGCCAGTATGATAGCCTTAGCTTAGGCCCTATTTGTCACATGACATTGAACGCAGGATAGTCAACACTAATAGCCGCGCGTACGGTACAATATACAAATAAATGGTGCCCAAGGAAAATTCTTTCCTCAGTTTAGATTTATTCAAATATAAGCTATTTCTCAAGCACAACTCTCATAAACATCCTTTTTCGTGATTTAGAATAGGCTCTGAAAATACATTTCACCCTCAGGTTCTTGGAGATGCCACTGACAGGCTTTGAGCCTTTATCCTCCTACGTGACCATCTTTGTTGTTGATCCATTATATTCCCGATGAATACTGTGACTGTCGAATAATAGGACACAAGTTTTATTTGGATGTGTATAAAGCAAGGAAACTGGAGTTCGGGCGGTAATGATGATTATGAATATGTTGTAACAAATGGGTAATGATTAGTAATAGCTGTAGAAGCATATATCATGTGATGAGTGTTCAAGGTTACTTGGGCCCTGGCGCTCCGTCACAAAGAAAGATAGATACGAATAAATGCAATAATCACTATTGAGATACCTCAAATAAAGAATCCATAGGAAATATTCCGACAGTGACTATAAGATCAATGCATCTAGTCCATCGACCAAATCCTAAGCGCAAATAATACCTTCAGTACGTTGCAGTAGAGTAGTTTTTATATAAATATTGTCCTACTGAGCCTATGACTGCACAAGGTCATGTAGATCCTCTATACCTACAGGCCAAGGCTTCATGTCTAGGTTATGCTCCATACTATACCGCCAATACAGCTCCCCTCAGACAGTACCGCCCCTCATAAGCCTTCATTTGATCATACATTTAGAGGAGCCCTTTGCCCTTCATTATCTCCCCTCTCCGGCCAACGAAACGATGGCCATTTGCGGGTGTATGGCAGCCGGGAAAATCGCAAAAACCACTGGGTGCAGAGCTCTCCTATTACCTACACTAGGATTCGGATGCGATTCTTCTTGGCTATCCTAGATATGCAGAGCATACTGAGCGATTACACCGGCACCACTGGAAGGTGAAGAATTCGTCTTTCCCGGCCCCTCATTGTCATTGGATCAGCCAGTTTATAGCGCCCAGCTGACCGGCCTCTTCGAAAGCTTCAGAAGGGTCACTATTTCTTCGGATTTAGCCCTAATGTCGGTATTAGGAGAGCTCCCGCCTAGTAGTTTTTGAAATTTTCCTGGCTGCCATACACCCGCAATTGCCATCGTTTCGTTGACTGGATAGGGGAGATAATGAGGGGCATGGGGCTTCTTTAAATATGCGATTGAATGACAACCTGTGAGGAATGGTATTTTTAAGGGATGTTGTAAAGATACATCGATCGGGCTGTATTACTAACAAAGGTTCTTTTTTTTTTTTTTTTAATATTTTTAGGTCCTAAGCTAAGCTCTATATCTCCTAGGAGTCAAAGACCGGTGTACACGGCCGAGATCATGCTTCCCACATACCCGACTCGGTCTCACCGCGTGACTCACTACAAAACAAGTAGCTAGTTATAATAAAGAAAATAAATGCCCACACAGACTCCCATAACCAAAATTTCAAATCCCATACTCCTGTTTGTGGTTGGAAAATGACACTTCTGGTCTCATTTGCCTACCTGCCATACATCGTGCTATGACTAATTACCACCGTCTCCGCTGAGAGCTGGAGACGGAGTCGCAGGTGGGCCCCCGAAGCAGCCGGTTTCCTGCGCAAATTTTGTAAAGTTCTCGAGACACTTGGGCCCGAGAAGCTTGTGGACAAAGTCGTGATGTGACATTGTACCTCGTAGTCGATGCGTCTGGCGTGCGTGCAGTTGACAGTGAATGAAGTGGAGAGGTGTTGTTTCCTCTCCACACGCACACTCCATAGAAGCGGTGAAGTTGTTGAAACGACGATGGCATGCAGCGAAGTTTCCGTGTCCCGTACGGGGCTAACAAAGGTTTGCTTGGCACAAAGGCAGTCACGATGATAATATCAATTCTATCAGAATTATTATTAATGCTATTGTCACATAGTTCTCAAGAAGGTCGCTTAGCTCAGTTGGTTAGAGCGTGGTGCTAATAACGCCAAGGTCGCGAGTTCGACCCTCGTAGTGACCATATAAGCTAGAACTATTTTGTCTTAGGTTAGCACCATCGAGATCCATGTTACCAGATCCCTATATGTCACAGGCACACAAAATCATTTAGTGATAACACGAGGGGAAAAATAGGAACAAAGCCCGATGGACATTTTGTGACGTAGGATTTTGATTTTAATTTAGTATGCAGCTAATAAGCTATAATAGATTATTATAGGTGAAGTAGTCAACAGGTTGTTATGATTTAAATTTGCATGCGTCATTAGGAAATGGCTAAACTATCCCTTGAAGCTATTGATGATGATATGAATTAAGATGATGATTTTGATTAAAATTGATTTCTATATTGTTTATTATACATGATATGCTGCGGTTCAAATACCTAGAGCCAAGCAGCCAGGTTATGTTCCTCCAGATCTATATACATCAGAATAATTACCTACTCAGTAAAACTCTCCTAGTCTCAGCTGTATGTTAAGGATTTTGACTAGGTTTCTAGTAACTAGTCAATAATGTTTCTCCTATCACTGAGACATAGTCATGGTTGATACAACAAGTACAAACGATGAATCGTGTCTGTACATGAGGTTGTGATATAGTCATGATTGTTTGAATAATATCAACCCATGAATGAATCATGTCTCTACATTACATTTGTGGTTGTTTTTTTAATTCACTAGGCCCTAAGCTAAACCTCTATATCCACTACGGGTGAAGGGCGGGTGGAGCCGGCAAGGTTCCCTGTAATTTTTCCTACAGCCTAACTCTTTTTTTTGCATCAGATTTGAACTGCGTATGCAGCTATCTAGCTATGACACAATATCAGAGAAAATATACAGAAAAGATTACTCAATTTATAAGTAGAGCACTCATGCCTCGGATTTCATTTGCAAGTACCACTGCGAAGTTATGATGGCTTTTTCTTCACCCCAAGTCAACCCTCATCCGTGAATACCCACCCAGGGCAAAGTACAGCCTAACTAGTTCCAACCCTGTGAATCGCAGCCAAAAGTGCAGCTGATTAAGCAGAAACGAAGAATCAGGAAAATCAAAACGACGCCGAAGGACAGAAGATTTCTTCATGTTGGACCCAAGCAATGCGCTTCTCACACATTCCATCGTCCGTCACACCTTCCAAATGAAAAATTTACTCAATCTCTACTGAGAGTAAGAGATGGGTTAGCAAGCACATTTGATCCAGCCGGTATCCTGCTATTGGTTAGTAAATGCCTCAAAAGAGACTTCGTCGAGGTCGCTGTATCCTCAAGCTTCTTCTTCAGATCCTAGCACTCCGAAATCTGATCCCTCGGCCATGGAGACATCCTTCGCTGCGGCGATGATCGCCTCTTAGGCCATTTTGGCTGCAGCCCAATCTCGTGCCACTTCCACGAACCTCCCTTGCTGCTGTTGCGCTTCTATAATTCTCAGCACCACCTCAAGAGCCTTTAGCGCCTCTATGGTTTCCGCGTCCAGGACCTCTCCCCCGTGTTGGATAACACTCTCTTTTAGGAGAGTGTTGCCAATCTCCTCACAATAAAACCCCAAGCTGGCCGTCCGTTTCCTTGTAATGAGCCGTCCGAGTAGGCGCAAATTACCGATGCGGGCAGGTTGTCTATCCAAAGTTTGCTTGCCTCTGTTCCTTCTGACTTGGTTATGGACCTAGCAGAGTAAGATAGTGGCAGCAAAGACATCAAATTTTCTGCTTACGGAAGTTGTGGATAAGCTCGCTGTGCACGAGTCCTTTATCTATCTACATGATCAAATCCTCCTGGTGTATTTATTTATTTATAATATTTAATGTCGTGCCCGCGCACAGTACGTGGGCTCTTCACGTACCGGTTAGCCCAGTCTAAATTAAAATATTCGAAGTGTCGGCGCCTACATGTAGCCAATAAAGCATATGATAGCCAGGACTTATCATCCTGCGCTCGAAGATTACGGTATATATGAAGGTCGTTCGTCCAACGAATCTCATGCTCTGCAGTTGGTACTAAATCGAGAAAAGATTTTACAAAAAATTAAATAAAAGGAGAAAATTGTTTCCTCCTGGTGTAACGGCACGGCATTCTGCAATATCATTACATATATCAGGTGACCAAGAAGGTATGCTGGGTAAGGAGTCAATATGTGTGAGGAAATAAGATAAGGTCACGCGATCCCGGGAAGCGAGGGGACACACACAAAAGCCCGCAGATTCTTTTGCCATTAGATTTTCTTTCTTTCTTCTTTGTCTTAATATTCGCTCAATAGATTGAATATATAGTTATACAAGCTGTACTCTCACTTGTGCTTATTCTACGCCGTTACATAATACTTAGACCACAGAAACCACTCATCACACTTTCTTACATCTGCCAAGAAATCGCACTCAACAGCATGGTGGCCCTCACCACCTCCAGAGTTGGTAAGAGAAGGGCTGAAACGGATGATTCGGAGAGCTGGCCCAGAGGAGATTACAAGAAATCGGTCTTCGCAACTCGTGCGCCGGGAGATGAGGAGAAATACCACACTGTGCCGGAACTCCCATGGAACAAGCCTGTCACCGAAGATGTGCCGAAAAACGAGTACGAGAAACGTCTCGCCGCGTGCGCCGCCGAAAATAAGAGCGAGACAGCAGAAGAATGTATTGGAAATGTCCTCAGAGGCATGTGTGTCGAACTCACCTAGCGATCCAACGCCATTGGCGGATATTGTGAAAAGGCACACAAGGAAAAGGAAGAAGCAGAGAATCTAGCACAAAATTGGGCCATCGAATCAAATCGCTGGAAAGATGCTTACGTGGAACATTCCCTCAAGGGTACAGCGTGTAAAAAATAGTCTACTACGTCCGCATCGGAAGATGGCGCAACAGAGTCACTGAAGAAGAATTATAATACCAAGTGCGAGCGCCAGCAGTCTACGTTTCGTTTTCGGCATCGCCAAAAGATCACCGATCATCCTGTCTTCAATGGTACCGACTGTTGAAAGGTTAAGGATCGTGAGAGCGGAATGCTGGAGCGATGGAGGAGAGTGAAGAGTTATCGCCAAACAAAGAAGCAGGTGAATAGAGATTTATGGAATAAATCTTGGTAGGTTGACACGAAGCAGGTATGAATATGACCTTCAGAGATATTCAGTAAACGTAAAGAACTGAAGATTTCTGAAGGATAAGGCCACTAGATATATATAGGAATTAGACCTAGTGGGACGAATGCAGAAAATAACCAGGATATGCGCCCTAATTCCACTATGGCGACATTATCAAGGTGTGGGTGTGTCTTTACTACCAGTAGGCCCCCAAGCTAACTAAGTGTAAGACAGACCTTGCATGTTCGTCAACAGATCGAAATGAAAACGAGACAGTGCATGGCCAGGGTTACAGGTGCAGGACTGTTAATAATTACAACACCGACAACCCTTCCATCGAAGATTAGGCCTCCACCGTGGACAGCAAGTTAGAAGGTGATGCAATGTACTTCGACAACGAAAGGCACAATATTTCATACCTCCTGGGATTTGTTGATGGTGACGTGCGAAAATTCCCGAAGTTTTACCCCAAGCCAGAGAGTGTTAATTAAATCACCGAAGCTGAAGCTATCATCGATATCCTACGAGGAGCATACGATAAAACCGATGAGCAGAAGCGTTCCGAAGCTCGTGCCCATTCCAAGAAATTTTACTAAATTGACGATGCTTTCTCTGCGTTATTCTCCAAGTTACTGACCTACGCTTCCGAATTACAACTTGGCGACCAAGATCGGATGGATGAACTCCAGGAGAAAATAAATCCCAAATTACAGCGTGCCATTCTCGGTACAACCTTCAATAACACTTTTGAGATGTCAAAATATTGTCTCAAGATTGAACCCCAATTGGTACTGCTGCAGCCAACTACGAACGTCCAATTGCGATACGAGCAACGAAAGAAAAAGATCAAGAAGCCTATTGCTCCGCCCAAAGAAAATCCTCTCCCTCGCCACAGCGTACCTCCTATGCCTGTTCGAACCTCTGTTACGTGATTTTGATGCTGCAAGTTAGTCCATTTTGCTGATGCCTGTCTCGCGGCAAAGATAAACGAAGTTGATACAGATCAGAAGGGAAAGAAAATGGAGGAGGAAGGTGAATCATCCGGATCAGACCTCTTCACGGATTCGGATGAGGGAAAAGATTCGCTCTAGGAGAAGTCGCCTCCCTAGAGCAGCATGGATATCAAGCAAGCAATATTGATTTGGAGAAGTTTTTTGGTGGAAAGCCTCTGGTTATGGAATGTAACATAGAAACTAGAAATAAATCTCAACTCCCAATCACTGCTCTCGTAGATACCGGCGCAAATGGATATGCCTTCGCTGATCGTAGGCAATTGCGCGATTGCCATCCCAAAAGTAAAGTCAAGATGACATGATATACAATTAAACATCCACTCGCTGTCCGATGCTTCGATAGTGGAGCTTCTCGACCCCTATGCCACGCCTATCTCATGACACTCACCATAGATTTCCACCGAATTAGCATGCCATTCTTTGCCACTACATTGGGCAACAGGAACAACGTTATTTTGGGAAGACAATGGTTGGCACACCATCAAATACTTCCGGATTGCGCTACCCACAGATTGTGGTGGCCAGAAGATCGTAACGACCACCAATGGGATGCTACACGTCGTGATCGACTGATTGAAATACCTCCTTTGAAAATCAACAAAACTACTAGTTCGAAACCTCCGGGAAATCCACCATTTGTACCCAAGCAGATACTCCGACGCTCTATCATAGCGACCGAAGCAGCACATAAAGTGCATTACCCACCAAAACCTACTTTGCAAGAGCGACGGGAAATCTACGAAAAGGAAAGAGAAAAGCTGAGGATAGAAGAGATTAATGTGCCAACAATTTCCGCAATCGACTTTGACGCGATAGAAAAGGACGACCAATGCTGGTATGTAGGAATACATGCAGGAGAAGATGAACAAGACGTGGCTGAGCTGTCTGAACTCACCGAAACGGAAGAGAGGGAAGAATTGTTAAACCAACTACCCTCAGAATACCATTATTTGGCGCACGTGTTCTCCAAACGAGAAGCAAACAAACTGCCGCCATATCGGGAATTCGACCACAAGATCCACTTGGACAGCGACCCGGAAATAAAACAAGCACCGCTGTACAAGATGAATCAGAAAGAACTGGATACGGTCCATGCGTATATCGAGGAGAACTTGCCTAATGGATTCATCGAGCTCAACGATTCTCCTTTCAATCCTCCGGTTCGATTTGTCAAAAAGAAGAACGGTGATCTCCGACTCTGCGTCGACTACCGCAAACTCAACAATCATACACGCAAGGATCGTTACCCTCTGCCACTCATTGGAGAAACATTGGCCAAAGTAGCTGGCTCCAAGAAATTCACCATTCTCGATGTGATCCACGCTTTTAACCGCATTTGTATGGATCCGGATTCCGAGCATTGAACCACCTACCGCACCAGATTTGGACAGTTCCGCTACCGATTATTACCTTTCGGTCTCACCGGCGGTCCTGCCACATTTCAAAGATACATCAACGCTGTCCTCAGCGATCTACTAGCCCAATTCACAGCCGCCTACATGGATGATGTGATGGTTCACTCTCGAGATCCTTCGAAGCACACGGCTGAAGTGCGGGAAGTACTGCAACGCTTGGACAAAGCGGGGCTTCAAGTGGATATCAAGAAATGTCGTTTTGCGCAAGAATCTATCAACTTACTAGGTTTCATTGTCAACACAACTGGTATTTTCCCCGATCCAAAAAAGTTGGAAAGCATACATTCTTGAGAACGACCCAGCAGTAAAACAGGTGTGCAGTATTTCCTTAAATTCTGCAACTACTATCGGAACTTCATCGAAAACTTCTCACGCATCGCCAAGCCCTTGTACAATCTCACAGCTAGCCAGAAATAACAACTGTTCCAATGGTCGGAGCAAGCAGAAGAGGCTTTTCTCTCTCCAAAGGAAAAGCTCGTGAGTCCGCCAATCCTTTTGTATTTCGAGCAGAGGAGACCTACCCGTTTGGAAACAGATTGCCCAGACTTGGCAACAGGAGGAGTGCTCAGCCAATCGCCCGACAATGGTGTGTGGCACCCAAGTACATTCCCTTCGAAGACGCTGAGCGACCCAGAAAGACATTACGAGATACACGACAAGGAACTTCTGGCTATTTGTCAGAGCAGCATGTAGACAGCAGGCCGGAGACAAAGGTCAAAGAGGTGGTATTCAGGCTAAAGGGTACCATCCTACATTATGCATGAGATAGTTGCATAACCACTCGGCCAAAAGGCCAGACCAGAACTGAATACACACGAGTGGATTCAGTTCTGGCTAAGCAAGCAAATCACGGATGAGCCTGCGGAGGTTGGGCACATCTATAGATTATAGGAGGGGTAATGTCAGGATTGCCTTCTGTATAATCTATATATGTGGAGTTAACCAGAATCTAGTGTTCTATGATTCTGGTTAACTCCACATATATAGATTATACAGAAGGCAATCCTGACACTATTATTCAATGTTTGAAGGAATGGCGTGCGGAACTCACCAGCCTTGTGGATCCGTTTTTAATACTGACAGACCATCGCGTTCTCGAGTACATTGGTCAGAAGCAGCTTCTCAATGATAGACAGGTCCGCTGGACAGAAACGTTGTCACAATTCCACTTCATATTGCAATACCGGCCTGGAAAAGAGAATGTTTTGGCTGACGTATTGTCCCGGAAAAAAGAACTCACTCACACGCAGAAAGCCGCTAAGGATCGAGAGCGCACCAGAATTATATTCCCACCGAAAAACACAGTCCCAAGCCACAGCAAAAATATGTTGGCTCCCATCAATGTAGAAATGGATGTGCTCGACGAAATATTTTCGGTGAACAGGGAAGATCTCGAACTCGAAGACTTGCGCCAGCAAGCCAGAGAAAAGGAAATGCCTTATACTTTGGAACCAAATGGCTTGCTTCTACACAAAGGACGATTAGTGGTCCCAATGAAAAACAACCTCCGTGCCTAGTTGTTACGTATAATCCATGAATCTACATTGACAGCTCACGTAGGAAGAAACAAGATGAGGAAGTTGGTTGGTGCACGATACTGGTGGCCCAAATGTAGTGGAGACATCGAGAGATACGTGCATAATTGCCACGTATGCAGGCGATCGCACAATCCTTGAGATAAGACGCCAGGATTGCTGCAACCGTTGACAATACCCGAAAGTACATGGGATGATATTTCCATAGATTTCCACCAAGTAGGAGTACCGTGCAAGAGAGGATTCAATAACATATGGGTATCAGTAGACCGGTTGTCGAAACGACCAATATCCATACCTACAACCAAGAACGCGAGCGCAAAAACTGCTGCTGACTTGTTTTACCAATACGTATAGCGTTTCCGAGGCTGCCCCAAGACAACTACCAGAGATCGAGGCCCGCAATTCATATTGGATTTCATGGACGAGCTATCCAAGTTGGCGCGGGTGAAACTCAAATTATCCACTATTGAACATCCTCAAACAGACGGGCAAACGGATATCATTAACCAAATCATAGACCAACGACTGTGGCCATTTGTTAGTTTCCACCAAGATGATTGGGCCAAGTTGCTACCCGCTTTAGACGCCGTAGAAGCAGCCATGCCCAACGAATCCACAGGATTACCATCATCGATGATTGCCTACGGCTACAAACCACGTCTAGAGTTTGATTGGAACCAACGGGTCAAAATACGGACTGCGCGAGAAGCATTGAACCGCGACAAGGCAGCAGCCTGAGTAAACAAGTGGAAAATGTGTTAGAATTTGTCAAGGATTTCTAGGAGGAAATATCTCGAAGAACAAGTGTACAATTTCGGACAAGAATATATTGATAGTTGTATAGGATATCGAATTCTCTTCTCAATATGAATTAATAAAATATAGTGTTCCGTTAACTTAGTTTAACATATACAAATAAGCCAATCTTTAAATACAGATTCCCGAGGCTTTGGTGATCCCGAACTCCCTGTGATCTAGCTACAACCAGCCACTCAATTACCGCATGGTGGCATTTCCTAGCCACTGCATTTCAGATACTATTGAACCTCGTTTCCCCCAGCTGAGCTTAATCGTATGCAATAGAAACAAGTAAATTGATCTTGATGATCAAACTAGAAATCTAAACCTTCATACATACGAAATCTAGATTTCCAACAAAATGCGGTAAAGTGGGCAAGAGCGCCAGCGAACTCAGGCAAATAAGCATCAAATGGAGGTAGATTTTGACGTGGTAGATAAGGTTTACATCTGTCGAGGCGCATGGAGAACCTCAAGACCTTCAGACAAGTTGGAAAACCCAATGGTGGGACCATACCAAATAATTTCCAAGGAGGGACATTCTTTCCGAGTCCGATTGCCAGCATCCTGCAAAGTTCATCCGGTGTTCTCTACGGACCGCTTGTGCAAAGGCCCCAAAAACCCATTGCGCGGACTGTTGGAAAATGAAGTATAATCCTATTAGTAACAATTACCTTCATTACGTAAGGGTTCCCAACGCAATCCTTACATCCACTATTTACACTCTAGTCCCATCTCCCCTGTAAGATTTGCACGAACAGGTACTAGTGTGGCTCTACTTCTATGACAAGGGAATACAGCGTAAATGATCGTCTACTATAACTTACTGATTTTCACTAACATATATTATCACGTCGTTTTTTATGGTCTTGATTGAAATCTTTTTAAATATAAACAAATAATTAATTCACTCTTCTTCGCTCTGCTTTAAGTGATACTCTATCTCTTTCAATACGGACAAGCCCATTCAGAACCACCTGTCACAGTGCGATGGTACGAAGTGCGAGGTATATGTTACACATGAGTTGTGCGATGAGGAAGGAAGAGTCTATCTAGCTACACGAAGGTCTTTAGAGGCTCAGTTGTCGCTTAACCTTAAACCATGCCAACTACAACGCTACTACCGTGACAGTACTTCCCCCTCCACAAAGTTTGGTCTCCAAACAAATCTATTTAATTTATTTCAAAATCCTCAATTTGAGGCGTCGTAATCGTTTGGAACGGCGTAGTGAAGGCTTCGTTCTGGCTTCAAGTATCAATGGCATATCTAATTCGTACGGGGGTCCCGGATTGTCCGGATTCTTGACATGGAATTCTCGGAGAGCTTTTTCGCAACCCTTTAGATCAGCCTGAGGCTGCCAGGTAGGCTTGTTGTCGTACTTCCATTTTATGAGATAAGTAAGACCTGATTTTTCAATATCATCAGCATGCACATCTAATATTTTTTCAAATACCCATTTATCCATAATGTTTCCATCATCATCCCTCTCGGCAACTCGACCTACAACATTTCGCTTTTCAATGCTATTAATATCCGTTTGGCCATTAAGTACAGGCTTCGCCCATGGCCTTACTAATGAAGTGTGAAAACTTTTATTAACATGTATGTGATCTGGCAAATCGACAATCACTGCGCCGTTATATACTTTAAGAACTTGATAAGGTCCGTCCCATTTATCGTCCCATTTTTTCTTTGGTCGATTAGTCTTCAAGTTCTTCAAACTAATCATCACTTTGTCTCCAGGTTGATAAATTGGCGATTCTGATCTTCGAGCATTTGCATTGTTCTCATAACGGTCTCGTGATTGTCTAGTAAGAGCATGTAGCTTTGCCAGTATACGACCAAATCTTTCAGCTATTACATCGGCTCGTAAGTATTCCTTTTTGATACTCTCAGTTAAATTTGGGGGCCGAGGATCTGGAGGCTCTATACCAAGGCGAGGATTGTATCCGTAATTGGCGTAAAACGGGGAGATGCCTGTAGTTTCACTATTCTGGTTGTTTGAGGCAAATTCCGCTAGAGGAAGCCAATCGACCCAATCATCTTGTATAAAAATTGAAAAGGCTCGGATATATATGTTCAAAGCAGAATTTATAATTTCAGTTTGGCCATCAGTCTGGGGGTGAAATGCCGAGCTAGGTTTGAGTGCTACAGAGAGACGTTTATTTAACCTGCGCCAAAATTCAGAAACAAAAGCTGAGCCACGATCAGATATAATAGAATCCAGTGCACCATGAAGCTTGTATACATTTTGGATAAAGCACTCAACGAGCTCACTTGCGTCTAGAGATGTGACAGGAATAAAATGTCGCATCTTTGAAAGTCGATCTACAATGACGAGAATATGGAGATACGTTCGCCCGTTGCGTTTACTTGGTGGAAGATCTACGACATGATCAATAGAAATATCGGCCCACATGCGAAGGGGAATTTCTAGGGGCTTCAAGAAGCCAGGTGGCGAAGTGCGGGGAGTTTTCGTTCTGAAACAGAGAGCACATCCTCTCACAAAATCAGCCACAAATTGACTCATTCGTGGCCACCAGTATGTGCGTTGGACTAGATCTAGCGTTTTAACACGACCAGGGTGGCCTGCGGGACCGGATGAATGAGTGCGATAAACGATTTCAAGGCGTAAATCTTCCAGATCAGGAATAAAGAGTCGATTTCGGAAGTAGATCAGTCCATCGATTAATTTAAACTCGATTTTATCCTTCCGAAACACGCGAGAAGTGGAAACTGGCCAGGACCTATGAGACGGAGTTTTTAAGGATTCTACCATAGATAGAGCTGTCTGGTTAGTCTTATAAGCTCGACTTATTAAATCAGATAGAGTTAATTCAGGGGCTAACACCTTGATAAAATCAACATCATGATGATCAGTATTTTTATCTTGCAAGGCTGAATTATTTGCTAGACTGGATTTAACTTTACTAGATGGTATTAGCGAGCGAAAACGATTCTGAATTCGTTCATCCGAGGTATCCTTTGGCTTGAGACCTGGTAGGCGGCTTAATGTATCGGGGAGCAATGCTTTCGATCCAGGTCGGTATGTAATCTTAAAGTTAAATTGCGACAGAAATTCTGACCACCAAACTTGACGTTGGTTTAGTTGTTTTGCAGTCTGAAAAGTCTGAAGGTTTTTGTGATCAGTTACAATTTCAAATGATTCATGCGTGCTTGACAACTCAGGGCGCCATTCATCAAGCGCTTTGACAAGAGCGAGCAGTTCTTTATCATAGATGTCGTAATTCGACTCGGCAGGATTTTGTTTTGAGGAGAAGAATGCAACAAGATGAGGTATATTATCGTTTCCTAACTGGATAAGAACAGCACCAGATGCCCAGTTAGAAGCGTCAGTCTCTACTACAGTGTGTTTTTGGTGATCAAAATGAGCCATTGTTGGCGCCTGAGTAAACAAATTCTTGAGATTTGTGAAAGCATCTATCTGATCCTTTTCCCAGACCCATGGCACATTTTTTCGCAGTAGACGAGTTAAAGGCTCGACTTCTCCTGAATAATTCCTAATAAACCGTCTATAGAAGTTCGCGAAGCCCAAAAATTGCTGTAATTCCTTGACTGTTGTGGGATCTTTCCAGCTAACTACCGCTTTAATTTTTTCAGGATCCATACTAAGTCCCTCAGTGGAGATCACTAGGCCCAGGTACTTGGTCTTTTTTGTGTAAAACTCTGATTTATCAATATCAATTTGTAGACCGGCTTCACCAAGTCGACGAATTATTTCACTAACATGTTTTGTATGTTCTTCTCTGGTTCTTGAGTATATCAGGACATCGTCAAGGTATGCAGTGCAGTAGTCGTCGAGAGCATCGTGGAGAACATGATTGATATAATTCTGAAAGGTGGCCGGTGCATTACACAAGCCGAATGGTGTTACAAGCATTTCGTAAAGTCCAAAACGAGAAGTAAATGCAGTCATCCACTCGTGGCCCTCTGCAATTCGAACACGATTGAAAGCGGCAATTACATCAAGCTTAGTGAAGAATTCAGCTGCAGATATTGAATCTAATGTTTCCCAAATCAAAGGAAGCGGATACTGGTTTTTCACAGTGACTAAATTGAGTCCACGATAATCTTGGCAGATTCGAACACCACCACTAGGTTTAGGAACGAGAAGAAGCGGAGCAGCGGCAGGCGAAGATGATTCGCGTATAAATCCCTTTTCTAACATCTCGTCAATCCATTTTTTGATACACTGAAGTTCGCTAGGAGAAAATGGTCTATTTTTGTGGAATGGGGGTTGCTTCCCTGGTAAAAGCTCGATCTTATGATCCCATGGTCTGTGTGGTGGTAAAAGCTTTGCATTTTTTGGTAAAAAATGTTCAATATAATTGTGAAATTCTATGGGGAGGCGATCTTTGATATCAGTTATTGAAGGTTCGTGCCTGTCTTGGAGAAATCTGTCAACATCAACTTGATCTACTTTTCTTCGTAAGAGATCCATAGAAATTTCCATGTTATCATCTGATATAGCTTTAATATCATGATCAGGGCAATCTTCTACAGTGGCTTGATATAACTTTGGTGTAGTTGGAGGGGGTTTGATCTGGATCTTTAGCGGGGCTTCATGGAATCCAGAAAGTTGTGGGGGCAGGCATAAGTCGGATTTTGAAATCCTCCATGGAAGACAATGACGCTGACAGAATTGAGAGCCAAAATTAACTGTCATAGCATTCCAATCACAAAGGGGGTTATGAAGCTGAAGCCATGGCATACCCAGGATTATTGGGTTGCACTCACCCAGAACTGTTACATAGAGAACAATTATCTCTGAATGCTGGCCCAAATGCATGCGAATGGTGAAATAGTCGGTAACAGTAGCTTGGGTACTACCATCAGCTAGACGAACATTGCGGGGTTTGACTAGTTTCTTGGTTGAGATATTGAAGCGCTTTACAATTGACTCCGAGTCTGCAAATGCGAAGGCTGTACAGCCGCTGTCAATTAAACTGGAGGTGTGGAATATTAAAGAGTCACTAGTGCGCGGATCTGAGAGTTGAGTTTGAAGCAACATTGAATTTCTAGAGCCAGTAGAACGTAGCTCTAAAGGCGAGTTATCTAACAACACTGCTCGAATTGATTCATCCTCTTCACCATACCAATCACACCTCTGATCGCGACTTAGATCAGAGGTTTGCCTTTTAACTGATCCAGTTCTTCAGATTCATTTTGGATTCTATAAGGATTTCTATTATCAGAACTAGTATCAGACATGTATCCAGAATTTTCACCTATGGCACGCAAACGAGGCTGTGCTGGTTGCTGAGGGCGTTGCTGCGGCACTATTTTTGGTTGCATGAGGGGATAGTACAACATGGGCATTTGAGGAGGCTGCGGAAAAAACTGAGGATTTACATAAAGGCCCTGTGAATCAGTGCTCTGAGGTCGAATGCTAGAGCGATTCTCCATATCTTGGCGATTTTGTCTACTGTAGGCTGACGTGATATTGGCACGCTTCGGCATTGGGATTGGGTTGAATTTCCGATGATGGTCTCGGGCAATATGGCCGCTCTGACCACAGGCTAGACAAAGACCTTGACTACGCCGGCGCTGCCTTTCACTATCAGAAATTTGAAGCCGGCTAATATCCATGGGTCATCTAGAAGATTGGACCCAGAAGCAGCAACTGATATATCTGGAGTGTATTTGGCTGGCTCATTGAATGTCGCATTCTTACTTAAACTGCTAGAGTGATTGATTGTATCATAGTGAGCCTCCTGAAGTTGATTGCGCGCAATATTGTCACATCTAGCAACCCATCCAAGAAAATCTTCATCACCTGGGTTATCTACCTGGGATCGAAGTATCTTTTTGATGTCAACTCCAATAAATCTGCGCCATTTATCAACTTTTTCCCGTGAACCTAACATGGCGCGGTTAGAAAGCCTGATAAATTCAGCTTTCCATTCACCGTATGGTCGAGTACCGTTTTTTGGGCTATCTTGAGAATAATTATCCAGCGTATTCCTTGCAAGTGTTGCCGAGTTAAATAGAACGTAACGGCTGTCAAGATCTTCCCAGAGCGCATTCTCATTCTGCCACTGCCATTGCAGGAATCATTCAAATTAGCGGTGATCGACTTATGACCGTCACAAACTGCATCCCAAGCGTGGCCATCCATTAAGCCACATATATATAATATTTTGGATGCCTCAGTTGAAAGCATGCAGAGTCAACCAATATTACCCCTTGTACTTGTGTCTTGAAAGTGTCGTACTTCTCCTGACGCTGGACGGGGTTCTTTTCATTCATTAATGCCGTAAACTTATTTGGATCCTTTTGGGTTCGACGGGCAGTTTGGGCTCTGGCAGCTGTACTCTCGCCTGAGACGTAGTTTTGGGCATTTTGAAGGATTGCAATTTGGAGCTGGGTTTCGGCCGCAAGTTTTTTTTCCAGTGAGTCTGCAAGCTCAACACGAGTTCTTGTGAGTGTGGCTCTATCTGCTTCGAGCTGTGCGCGAAGAACGTCCTTCTCGTTTTCGGTAGCTGCACGAGCATTGCGCGCCCTTACATTTCTAGAGCGCTCATCGTTGTATGCCAATTCATTTTCACTTACTTTCATGCAAATCTTTTCAAATCCATGCTCGAATGCAAGGAGCATAGCGAAAATGGCTTTTGCGTCATCATCCAAGTTCGGGTTTGGGAGCACATTGATGATTTCTGCTAGCTTTGGGGGGGAAAAGGGCCTGTTCGCAAGCGTGTGAGTAAAATCGAACTCGGAGAGAACTCCAGAAAGATTAGGGAAACTAGAAGTAAAGGATTCACTGATTCTATGCTTGAATTCAGTATTTGTAGTGGTCATTTTGTAAGTCTGCAGTAGAGAACTTATTTTTTATTTTTATTTTTAATATAAAGCTGAAAGCAGAAAGTGAAAAATAAACTTAGAGATTTTCTGATCGGAAGCTGGATATCGAGTAAATTTTGCAAATTTTTACTGATCTAGGTATTCTTAACAAGTATATTCACCGGGTCGCAAAACAGGCAGGTCAGGGTACAAAATTTGGCGGTATTATGTTGAAAGTGAAAATCTTCAGGCTGGAATATGCGACAGGGTGTAAAAAGAGATCGCACAAAATGTCACAGTGCGATGGTACGAAGTGCGAGGTATATGTTACACATGAGTTGTGCGATGAGGAAGGAAGAGTCTATCTAGCTACACGAAGGTCTTTAGAGGCTCAGTTGTCGCTTAACCTTAAACCATGCCAACTACAACGCTACTACCGTGACACCACCTGCTGAAGAAATCAATGGCAAGTTAGAATGCGAAATCGAATGCATACTGAACGCTCGCTTATATTGCCCCCGTCTACAGTACAAGTTTCTGTGAAGAGGATGGGACTCTGATGAAGAGTGGTACGCTGCAGCAAATTTCCTGAATGCGCCTGCAGTGCTCGAATAGTTTCACATGGATCACCCTGCGTTGCCAGGCCCACCTAAGCGCTTACCTATCTGGCTGGATGATGCGGCTCATGATCTTTTCAGTGAAGAACATCCCGAGGATAACATAGTGACTCACGAAGGAGAAGATAGCCGGCGTCGACGCCGGCACTAGCCAATTTGGAGCAATCGAGGACTGGAGGGGGGGTGATGTAACGGCACGGCATTCTGCTATGTCATTACATATATCAGGAGACCAAGAAGGTATGCTGGGTAAGGAGTCAATATGTGTGAGGAGCTAAGATAAGGTCACGCAATCCCGGGAAGCGAGACAACACACTCAAAAGCTCGCAGATTCTTTTGTCATTAGATTTTCTTTCTTTCTTCTTTGTCTTAATATTCACTCAATAGATTGAATATATAGTTATACAAGCTATACTTTCACTTGTGTTCATTCTACGCCGTGACACGTGGATTCTTCTTGTACTTTCGAGTCCCAACGTTGGGGCACATTGCAGCACAAGATCTTAGCCGGTGCCGATCATTGAGGGTTTTTATTCTGGCTGAAATCGTAGTTGGTTTCCCTCTAGAATTGTATTTGATGATGGGATTCTTCCTTCCCTGTATGTGTAGCTGTATGTATGGCAAAATACAGGATACATGCCCGTTGTGCCTAATGCAGCAGTGCATTCGTAATTGTTGGAAATATCGCGCAATAAAATGGGCGCAATATTCATGGAACGGAAGTAGAAGTTGACTAAAAGAGTGTCATGTTCGGATTGCAGCTAAAATGTGGAAAGTGTGCGCTACAAGTACAAGTGTAAGCGACACGTAGCCTAAGCCACACCATAAACGAGTGTGGCGCCATCTAGGCATAGAAAACCCCCAATAACCTCCTTGTGCCCACGCCATACAGCCGCTCGTATATCTAATAGGTAGCCTGAAGCGCTACCATATTACCCATTCCAGCCTCTTAAATACACACAAGATCGTGTCAGGAACCTAGACAAAATGGAGGGCCCATACGTCCACAACACTCTGTGTCTCCATTTCCAACAGTAATCCCTATTTCTTTCATTCATTTAGTGTGCTTTCAGAAATCTAGTCTGCAAATACCACTTTGAGGTATGTTTGCCTACATATACAGTTGACCCTTCTCCATGAGTACCCAACAAAGGGATATTCAAAATCTTTGGTTATTCAAGCATGCCCTTGTAATCCATGAATTCCAGCGCCGCGAGAAATTTGGTGGTGTTTTGCTGGATTCTAACCAGTGATCTCCCATTTCAAGTGAAAAATTCGTTCTAGCTATCCAGAATCTACTTGGAAGACTGGCCTAGATGATGTAACACTGCACCACCCAGCAATAGCAATTGTCTGGATAGCCTTCTGTATAATTTATATATGTGGAGATAGCTTGATGCCGGTGTTCTATGATTCTAGTCTGGCCTTTTGGCCAAGTGGTTGTGCATCAATCTCATGCATAATGTAGGATGGCACTCTTTAGCTTGAATACCACCTCTTTGACCTTTGTCTCCGGCCTGCTGTGTACATGCTGCTCTGACAGTAAAGGTTCTAGACTTGCCTGTATTCTTGCAGCCGAAGTCTTGGCAAGTATAAAGCTCAATCTGCAAAACTCATCGTTAATGTCGGAATACTCGGGTGGTATTTATATTGCGAGCTTTCTGTAGCAGCAATAACAATTGGTGGTTAACATATATCTTCTCCTCTTCTCTTTTAACTAAAGGAAACACTTATATACAGCAGTTATCCCTCTCTCCTGACACCATTCCTAAACAGGTAACTCATTACTCATCAACGTAATTAGTCATCATTTCTAAGATAATACATGAAAGGTCATTAAGTCATTAGGTCATTTGACAGTTAAATTTCAAATGCTCATATCTGTTGAAATAATACTCATCCTCTAAATTCTCTTGTAAACCTGACCTGATTCCTCTCACATCCATTTCAATGAACTATCTCCTAGATTTGTGCGCGACGCTTTGTTTCCTCTGTTGGGTATGGATATTGGTGTGGGCGTGTATTTAGAGACCAGGTGAGGCCAGAGAAGGTTGACAAGAGGTGTGTGTAGAAGTTATGAGCTTGAAGGTCAGGATTGCCTTCTGTATAATCTATATATGTGGAGATAACCAGTCATATATGATTCTAGTCTGGCCTTTTGGCCGAGTGGTTATGCAACTATCTCATGCATAATGTAGGATGGCACCCTTTAGCCTGAATACTACTTCTCTGACCCCTGAGTCCTCCTTGCTGTCTACATGCTACTCTGACATAAATACTGGTCAAAAACCACAGTTGATAAGGTGTTATGAACCTTACTTGTGGACTGGAATACGGAGCTGTTAAGCTACAGAGGTCGAGACAGTTTTGGCACCGATTTTTTGTAGCCTCAGTAAGCCGTCGTGGAGTTATTTTTATGCGAGGTATGTTAGCTTTACGTACAAAGGAATTACTAACCGCGGCTAGACATTTGCATCTGTTATTGATTAAGGTAGGAATCGAATAAATTCCGTCAACAACAGCATCTATAATGAAAGAAGACCCATTCATAGAGCTCTCGGCTTCTTTATCTTCCACTGACTTTGAGCTAGTAACTTTATTTATGGCTCCATTATTCTGCATTTGGGGACAATTTGGTTTGGGAGCCAATCTTTTTTCTACCAGTTTCTTCCCAACTTTAGCCTTAACTGTATCTGCAATGTGTTCGGCGAATTTTGCAACTTGGATAGTTGTTTAAGGATGCTTGGCTGGAAGAAGTCGACAATTAGCTATAATGTGTCCTTTCTTTCCACATTGCAAGCATGACCCAGCTTTTCTGCGCTCGTTCAACTCAAAATGTGATACCAACTCCGCACGGACCTTATCGACACAGATCGTCCTTGAATTGCTGTCTACGTCTCGTGAGATTTTACCTAGTAATCTGTCCCCAGCAACGCCTCGTGTTCAGTCGTCGAAGTAGCCAGTCTGACCTAGCAGGTATTTGCTTGTATTTTCTATACCAACCTCGTCAATTTCAGAGCCCAGAATCGACAGGTAATCAATTAATTCTCGAAGTGTTTTAGGGTGCATACTGCCAATCATGTAATTTCTCGTTGTCTTGTTCAGCGAGTTCCGCAACAAATAGATCTTGCACTTCTCATTCCCTTTCGAACTGGGACTTCGAGAAAGCAACTGCTGGAAGCGCGGTAGATATGACGGTAGCTTCTCGTCCCGAAATTGTCGACATGCATGAAATAGTGTGGCCGCCAATTGTTCCTTGTTTCTGTTGCGGTGGGTATCATCCATAGCCCGTGATAGCCCTAGCGCATCCCATTCCATAACATTTGCAAGCATGTTTTGAAATTGGACGGAGATCATATCCTTCGCAGTTCCTATTACAGCATGACTAAATAGTTGCACAAAAAAGTCTGACGGTTGAAGTATACATCGCTCCTCTACATCACGCCTGTATATATAGCGAAGTATTCCATGTGTAATAGCCCACTTACTTCTATCCTTGTGGTCGTACGCCTCTGGCCATTTGAGTGGTTCCTTTTCAGTAAAACATCCTCTGCATTCTGATAAGCCTTCCATATCACCTCTTAGCTGCTGCAGGGGTGATTTTTTCTCATTCTGCGATCGTTCCTGCATCCTTTGCATTATTCCGTTCATCTGAGATTGTAGCATCCCAAGGTCTCTTCTGTGTTCTATTCCCCTTAATCTCATCTCTTCGACCATTCGCTCCATTTCCGATTGTATTTCTCCATCTGGCATTGATTCCTGGTTCGATAACCCAGTTGCCATGGAGTCCATTCCGATATTAAAATTGTTCATTTCCGAACCCATTGTTGATTCTTAGAATCCCTTTGCGATGTAACCAATAATTAAAGATGCCCTAATTCACGGTCATATATGACTGCGATTTACTTAATGACGGGCAATGAATATGAAGGATATAGTTTAAAATGTGACAGAAACCCAGTTGGTGATGAAATAAATCGATTTATTAAACTATATGAGGAGAAAAGAAAACTTTAGCTACTACTAACAGGTACTTATAAGAGTTGATCTTCGTGGGTCTACAGACTGATGACTTATCCATAGGCACTGTACTTGCTACCCAGCCACACAATGACAAGTGCAACCTAGCCGTGCTAACCCTCCAACCTCCTAATTAATAGCGCCGTTTCGTTCAGCTTCATCTATCCTTCCCGCGCAGCCATATTGTAAACATTCTTAGTATTACGCTTAGGTATCCGCCTAAGATTAAACAACGGTCAAACTGTAACAGTTTCCAGTCAATTCTTCCTTCTACAACTTCATACAAGTCTTGCTGTATCGGTCTAACCGCCAATACTGATTCCGCTATAACCTCCATATCTGCTCAAGCTCATAACTTTAACGATTGTGTCCTTTGCTTAGTTGTCATAATTAGTTTAAGCAGCACTCTGATATTGAGTGGGTTTAATCAATAACTCTCCACCATAGTTTTCAGACTCTTTGTGACAGAAACCAAGTTGGTAATGAATAAATTGTTTTATTGAACTATATAAGGAGAAAAAAGAACTCTAGCTACTATTAACAGGTACTTATAAGAGTTGATCTTTGTGTGTCTATAGACTGATGACTTATTTATCGACTTATATACTGTCACGGACCAAGGGCCTATTCTAAATCAATAGGAACTATGTACGATGATATGTGTGCTATTCTGTTCTATTCTACCTTAATCTGTTCTATTCTACTTCGTTCTGTTCCGATCTGTACTTGTCCGTGCTTTTCTATACTACTCCATTCTATTCTGTATCAAAGTATACTGGAAATTTCGAGAACAATAGAGAGGAGTATATAATGGGTATTTGGGATAACTCTAGTTCGGTAGATTATGGTCTTGTATTTTTAGGAACTCTTTAGAATTAATGAATATTATCTAATGTCGAACTTTTGAACTGTCGAACCCTTGAATTGTCCAACTCTTGACCCTGGGAATGCAAACACCTCTAGCACCATTGACATATACGTTTTGACAAAAGGCATAAAATAGTTATGGATTGTTGTATGTTGATATGTGTAAATATACGTTGAGTATTGCAAAGAAAATATAATAAGTGTAGATATAGATGTATATGAAAGATGATTTATTATATTAAATGATATGCTTTCTGCGTAGGGCCTGCCCGTCCTCACTTCCTGTCCAGGTCACTTATAAACTATCTATCCAAGGTATCCATACGTCATCCATCCACTTAGCAACACATCAAGACTTAATTGTCAAGTTTGATCTAGTTACAGTCCTGTTTACAGAATGTTACGTTGATGTTCTCCATGGTAGTGTTTTCCTATGCCAAACATGTTCCATGCATCTACACCCCTGAGATATGTAACTGCTAAGCATGCATTGATGTAACAGTTTGACACACATGTATAAAACTCAACCTCTCACACTTTGAATCATAGACATTTGGCTTATACCCCAAGTAGAAACAGTAGCCTGGAATATATTCGAGAATCTCTGCATATTACTAACGCTGGTCGAATCCAAACACTTATCCATAGGCATTATACTTGCTAACTAGCCATGCAATGCCAGGTATCACTTAGTTGTGCTAACATTCCAACCTCCTGATTAGTAGTGCCGTTTCGTTCAGCTTCATCTACCCCCCCATCCAGCCTTATTGTGAACATCCTTAATATTACGCTTAGGTATCCTCCTAAGCTTAAGCAACGGTCAAACTGTAACACTTTTCAATCTCCCAACTTGCTTCACTTTGTGATATTAAACAGAAGCCTAACAGGTTAAGCTTCTCTACCAAACCTCCACTATTGTAACGGCTAAGAAGCCGGTATTTTCCTGTAGCCAGTAATGGCAAGTACTGGCGTATAACCACCAGGGGGTGGGCCGGCGCAATAGCCTTGCAGAACATACCAGAACCACTGTCGAAGGTACTAGATAAGATTCGACATGAACAAGACTGTAACTGAGACTTGGAGAAGCTACTAGAAACCATATTCTCAGAGTTGCAACTGGAATTATCTAGAAATGAACTGACCTTAGATGGAAGGGCTTGGAGTGTAGTAATCTGTATAAATACCTGGCTAAGTATCTGTAGCTTAGTTCTACATAGTTGAATTGTTAATATACAATCACCCATACAAATGCTCTCTGCTTTCTATAGCTGATCCGTGACAACTATAACACATAATGTCGGAAATATCGCGCAATGAAATGGGCGCAATATTCATGGAACGAAAGTAGAAGTTGACTAAAAGAGTGTCATGTTCAGATTACAGCTAAAAGTGTGTAAAGTGTGCGCTACAAGTACAAGTGTGAGCGACACGTAACCTAAGCCACACCATAAACGAGTGTGGCGTCATCTAGGCATAGAAAACCCCCAATAACCTCCTTGTGCCCACGCCATACAGCCGCTAATATATCTAATAGGTAGCCTGGAGCGCTACCATATTACCAATTCCAACCCCTGAAATATACACAAGATCGTGTCGGGAACCTAGACGAAATGGAGGGCCCATACGTCCACAACACACTGTGTCTCCATTTCCAACACATAAGTTATGATCTCTGTAGATGTAGATCTACAGGGACAGAGATATATGAGCCTGTCACAGACTGACTGATGTGGAGATGGTTCATGATGTTGAGGTAGAGTCTGACCCTAGCTTCAGCTGGTATGTTATAGCCAGGCATCCTTGAAGAGGTTTCAAGGAGAAGGTTCTCAGGAAAAGGGGATACGAGAAGGTTTCCGAGAAAACTCTGACAGTTAGAGATGGAGGGGCTGGTGTCATGACTATATTTGCCATTGTCTTAGTTGAGTTCAAGTACTGTCTCGAGTTAGGTATAAGGAAGGTGGAGCTGCCACATAGTAATTCTCAACCTTCTCAATCTTTTGATCTTCGATCTCGCAATCTAGCATTTATATAATATCATAATCTTAGATCCTCACAGTCCGATATTCTCAGTCTTTCATTTAGTAGTTACATTGTTCATACTTCTGTTCACCCTAATCTATCAGCCTTGATTGCTTGCTCGGCAACTTGACTTCTTGACTTCTTGACTTCTTGACTTCTTGACTTCTTGACTTCTTGACTTCTTGACTTCTTGACTTCTTGACTTCTTGACTTCTTGACTTCTTGACTTCTTGACTTCTTGACTTCTTGACTTCTTGACTTCTTGACTTCTTGACTTCTTGACTTCTTGACTTCTTGACTTCTTGACTTCTTGACTTCTTGACTATCCCGTAGTTCTCCGACCTTTGACCACCTGTTTCATGGATCATTGGGGCATAGCGTAATATGAAACGTCATGTGGAAGGCTAGGTTAAAACGCAAAGAGTCATTCAATGTGACGGCTTGTAAGCCGGTAATTACCTGTAGCCTGCGCTGTCTAACGCAGGCTTAGCATGAAACTAGGCAGGGACTATTCTTGGAAGCAGGGACTTACAACTTGGCAAACACCTCCAAGAATAGGGCACAATAAGGGGATACGAGAAGGGATACGAGAATGGATACGAAAAGAGATACGAGGGGGGACACGGATATACGGATAGAAAACTGTGTCATTGGCCTGGATAATAATCATGTATAAATTAACTGTTATTATCCTCTTCAATCTGTAGTTCACCATAGATTGAAAATAGAATACCTCTGACCATAAGGTTACCTCAGTGCCTATGCTTAGACTGTGACATTCAATGCACTTCTAAAATGAGCAAGGAAGACTGATAAGATTAGGCTAGTTTTACAAGGTGATCTGTAGTAGATTGTTCGGCATAGAGGCTCTGTGCTATGCGCTATTTGGTAATTTTATGTATATAACTACTCGGCGTGAGGAAGCTTTATTCTTCACACAACGTCTTCTTTACTTAACTGTTTACAATATATTTGTTTACCCATCTCTTCTTCGGGAAGACCATATATCCATTGCCCAGTCTTCATCAGCAGGACCCACATGTAACCTCTACTCTAATCATCTACCTATTTGTCTCTTCCTAGAGAAGACCTGTCATCCCTCTGACCCAGTTATTATCCTCATCTACCACCTAGATCTTCACTAGGCTATACAACGCACCCCGTGGAACACTGTCCAACCCTCATCCTTGAGAACCTGGTACCTCGCCAATGGGATTATATCTGAGTATCCTTTGTTAGCAGCTTTAATCCGAACAATTATTAAAACATTACCTTCGGCAGGTGGCGACCTCCAGTATCCCTAGCGCACGCCGTAACATGGTATCCCTCTAGACAGGCTCTAGTTACTTTGATGGCATTCCAAGCTTTTCTAGCAATTAGTTTCTAGATGTTTCGGGATGGTATTTTGTACTCTTACCAGTTCACTGAGCTTCGATCAGATTCTAGGTCACTCTCAGGAGTTTAACAGGAATCGGGCTGGGACTAGATTACTGTAGTCTGTAGTAGATAGTGTCGAAGTATAAGTAGCAGAGGTATCTTCATGTCGAAAGCTCTCCAGCTTTCAGTCTTGTAATTTTCCCTAGATATCCAAAAATCAAGAATCAAGAACCAAGCCTTAATTGTTATTATATTTTCTTTATCATCGAGAATCCAAGATTTAGCGCCTACCTCTTCAAGTTAAGTAACCAAGTCCCAAGGGAGCCAGACAGAGCCAGAAATATAAAGCTAAGTACATGTGTGTGTCACGGTTTCAGTACAAAATGCATGGGCAATCTTGTAAGTACAGTATATTAATTATAATTCTCTGGAGAGAGAATTCCTCTATGTAAAGTCTACATATATATACATTCTAAATTACTGCCCTTCAAGATGATTCTCCCTGTGACCTGAATTACTGAGATTCTTCGACAAATAAGTAGAAGGTTCTCGGTACACCTGTTATTCTCATGAACCTTTAGTATGCTTCCAGAAGGTTCACTGAGAGTATTCGAAGTTTCGTGGCTTCTGAGACCCTTCTCAAATATTCCCCTTGTGCCATTACCTACGCTAGCCAGAGTAGGCTGTAGGAGTCTTTCGGCTTAACAGCCATCACAGGGAGGTTAATATCCTTCAGATTGCTGATCATCTGCATTCTTGAGGTGATCTATCGACAATTTGTATTTGTCAGATCGGCAATCACTTAGAATCCAATAAACAAACATTGGCGATTAGTACATACTATCTCTTATGGGGTGTAAAAGTACAATTGTCAAAATGACTGGGGTTAGATCCCTGTATTTATTGCCTTAATTGGTATGATCTTCATGCAGGCCCATGTCTAGTTACTCGACTAGTTATGTAAGAAAGGGGTACTATCCAATGATATTCCATGAAAGTCTAAATTATGGGGATGGTTTTCAACACTAAATGAAAGGTACAATGGTCCTCATTTAAAATTAAAAATTAAAAAAATCAATTGATATCATCTAAAAATACACTTCCATTTCAAAAATAATTGCTCTGTATTGCAAAAGTATACATTGAAGCCCTCAGCATGGCTCGCAACTAAAATGAAACAGTTCTACATGTTTTGTATTAGTCTGCTCCATCCTAATACTTTTTGTATCCTCCATTTGCCTTTATCACTGCTTCATATCTTTCGTGCTTGTTACCCGCACTTGACGGAGGCTTCTTCCGAGAAATAAATCTTCTGTAACCTCTTTCTTCAAGGGCATTAGAAATTAAATGCTCACTGCCACCCCAGTGGCTGAAGGGTCCCATCGCTGGTTCCAAATAGCACATCTGTCGATTTTCAGGAGATTCCCGGACAAAAGCATCAAGCTCATCAACTTGTTCCGCGCTTGATATAGGCGAGCGTCCTTTGCGAGGTTTACGATTCGCAGTCTCTCGAGCACACGCTAATTGCACTTGCCTTCTTGTGAAGCCAAGTTTGTCGGATATATGTTGTAATGTAAAGCAAAGTCTTCTTAATGCTCTTATTTCAATACATTGATCGCGAGTTAGATGCCTGCAAACATTGGTTTCTGAAGCAGAATTTTCGAGAGACATTGGTTGCCGGAATAGAGGATAGATTGATAGTGGTGTTGATGATGAAGGGTTGTGCAGTCAAAAATGTTGTTGAAAATGTGTCTCTCTAAGCAATTATTAGAACAAGACAGTTGGACCATACTTCATGGCAAGCGGGGTAATGAGGAGAGACATACTAACCTATTACGAGCTAGCCCAGCTGCGCCTACAGGGCTAATCCCTTAAACAGCCCAGTTTCAAGATTAACCTTTATGTTCCTAGAGGCATAGTAGATAGGCGCAAGTACATGGATGTAAGGCGCAGCCTGTAACAGCCAATGTTGCAGATTTGCATATGTGTTTTTTTTTTTTAAATCATTTAATGTGTATGCAGCTATTAAGCTATGACACATGACTAGTACTATATATACATGTAGGATGACTCTTTTGACATTAGAGACACTCATACTCTGGATTTCATTTGCAAATACCACTATGAGGTATGTTTGCTTACACAAACAGTCAACCCTCCTCTGTTGCATATGTGTTTATGTATCATGTCTGTGTATCCCATTCTCATCTTCTGTTCTCGCATCTCTCTCTTATCGACTTTCTATATCTTGATCGTCGATTCTGTTTATTGGTCTGTAATGACAGACACGGAAATAATTCGTGAGGTTGCTTAATGAGAGGCTAGGATTGATTCCGATATTATTTGGTAGAAGACTTGTCCCAACTATTAGAGGGCTACAGCGTCTTTATCTATCTACAGGTAAAATCCCCCATATCCCATTCATACTAGCCATACAGGATCTAGCATATTAAACTTGATTTGTATCATCATTTTGGGGTTGAGGTTTACCGTGTACTTGCTACTTGAGTCGCGTGTCTGACTACTATGAGACACGCTCAGGTATCAACCTTATAACCCATACCAAACCCAAACTACTTCACTACCCTGAATATGACCCCATGAATAGTTGTAACAGTAGCCTGCAACCTAGCACGATTAGGCTAGAGCTCGTTGACTAAGACCTAATCCGAACAATCTCTCTGGCCCTATTATTGCGCCTCGTCCTTAGAGGTTTCATGATGATCTGAATGAAGTTTGAAAGCCCCTGCTTCCGAGAATAGGTTCTGCTGAGGTTTGCGCTAAACCTGAGTTAGACAGTTATCGACTTTCTAAATCTTGATTGTCGACTTTGTATCATGGTCTGTAATGACAGACACGGAAATAATTCGTGAGGTTGCTTAATGAGAGGCTAGGATTGATTCCGATATTATTTGGTAGAAGACTTGTCCCAACTATTAGAGGGCTACAGCGTCTTTATCTATCTACAGGTAAAATCCCCCATATCCCATTCATACTAGCCATACAGGATCTAGCATATTAAACTTGATTTGTATCATCATTCTGGGGTTGAGGTTTACCGTGTATTTGCTACTTGAGTTGCGTGCCTGACTACTGTGAGACACACTCAGGTATCAACCTTATAACCCATACCAAACCAAAACTACTCATAACCCTGATTATGATCCCATGAATAATTCGAACAGTAGCCTGCAACATAGCATGATTAGGCTAGACTTTGTTGATCAGGACCTAATCCGAACAGACAGCGCAGGCTACAAGCAAGCACCAGCTTACCAGCCGCCACACTGAGCTTTATACAATATGAATTAGTTTTCTTCTTACGAGTAAACCTAGCGTCGTAGATTTGTAGTTGGTAGTGACTGGCAATAGATGAAGCAAGTTTCTATTTGCAATTGAATTAACGCCTTTATTGGTCGTTGAGGTGAGGTGGTATTTGGTAAGCCTAGGTTAGAGGACTAGAGTGAAAATAAAGAGTCCAACATTGTTGAGAAATCGCCGATTATAGATGCGATTTAAATGTTTAATGAATTCAGATGTACTTGAAAGACAATAACTCGTTAGGAATTAATAACTTTTTCCTTGGGAAGACAATCTACCACGTACTCTCCCATCCATTATAAGATCTGCGTAGACTAGCCTTAACTCCCTCCATTGGCACCCTGAGAATCATCCTTTCTCCCAGGCACAACTCTTCTCCTGTATCATACTCCCCATCTGGTTCGTACACCCTCAGAGACGGAGTGGTCCTAGTGACCAGTCCCAATCCGGGCAAAGCCCGTCACATGCAATTGTCTTTGCTTTCGACTTCGATTCTTCTTGGCTATCCCATATATGCAGAGCATGCTGAGCGATTACACTGGCACTACTGAAATGTGAAGAATCTTTCATTGCCAGCAGCATCAGTGGTTCATAAATATTTTTGGAAAAATTCATTTTTAAAATAGGTAGCAAAATCAATCATCTGACAAAATTGTAATTCCATCGCAAAAGCTTCTTGTGCTGACTGTGAGGTTCGAACTCACGCATCTCTCGATAATGGTGAAGTGGTATTCCACTTAAAACCACCGCCTTAGACCACTCGGCCAAATCAGCTGATGAAACTCGTAATAAAATTAATATATTGCACAAATTAGTATTGCGGTCGCTATCAGTTCAAATTATCTACCACTAATAGCTTGATGAAAAATGTTAGGTATCGCTTCGTTGAAATCTAGTATTGCTTTTTTATCTCGATATATGTGATAGATAACAACACTTTTACTAAGCTATTGGTGGTGACCGGCTGGGTAGGAAATAGGCGTGCAATTCTAAGGAAGATTCAAGTCACGTGATTACAAACTCCTCATTTTAATTAAGCAGGATGACAGAAGGATCGCTTTAGTCAGGGCACCAGCAAAGACCACTGGTATTGGCTCTACCGGGCTGGATTGCTCTTGTATAACGTAAGATGTTTATAAGGTAGTATTGGTATTATAAAAATGATAGAGTTATTTGGGAAGTGCGATTAGAGTTGTTAGACCCTTGCAGCGTATCCCTCTAGAGGGATTAGGAATGGGTTTGATGGATCAATAAGTGGCAAAATCTGTATTATTTTTAAGACGGAGTGATAATTCTCAGTGTGAAAGTAACACTGAGTTCCCTTGCCGGATATTACTAAGTAAGTACGTCTCATTCTAATTGAGATCCTCACTTAATACTAAGTTAGAGATGACATGTTCCTACACTTCTACAGATTTTGGATACTGTTATAGATTGAGATACGTATTATAATGCCAGTTGCTGTATCAATAGCAGATGTAGTGTATAAACCATCCAACTATTATGATATGAGACAACGAGGTAATCGAGGCCAGTGAATTGTGTGTGGCTCAAGGCCACAGCATATATCACTAGTGTACTGATTAGGCGAGCATGTATATACTTTCATATGCGTACCAACAATAAATGAACGCAGGTTTAGTCTTATGCTTTCTGTCCATATGCCTACAGCATAATATTGTATCAGTCTATTGGAGGGCAAGACTGACACCTGTACGCGGTGCCATCTACGAACCTGGGAGTGAAATATTCTCCCAGAGCCAAGTTCAGTCAAATTTCGTAATACCGATTAAGTTGGCCCACGAGGCAATAATTCAAAATTCTCCGCCATGTCAAATTTTCACCCCCAGCGAGTTCGATTCCTATCCAAGTCTCACCAAATTTACAAGTACGACTTAGCACATCCTTGTTTCAATGAGCACACCTCTCATCAACTATTCTCTGGCCTCAGCTAGCCGCCAAATACACGCCCACGCCGATACTCATACCCGACGGAGGAAACAAAGCGTGGCGCACAAATCTGGGAGGCAGTTCTTTGAGACGGACGTGAGAGGGATTGGGACAAGTTTACAAGATGATGCTGAAGATGGATATAATTTCGACGGGCGTGTAATTTTGAATTTTGGCAGAGTTTTACGAATTGAGCTTTGTGGGTGCCAAGAATTCGCTTGCGAGAGTGTAGCGAACACTATAAAAACACGCAAACGATGGAAGGTGTCGTGGTCCGCCTCCTGGTGGTGTTCTCCGGTATAGTTTGAGTAGCCTGGGCACCTACTCCACTTGGGAAGGAGACGCCTAAGACCACATTTCGCGCGGAGAAAATTCGGTGGATGACGAAGGCATGTCTGGATAACTCAAGGTTTTTGACGTTCCCCTGGGTGGGTATTCACGGATGAGAGTTGACTTGGGGTGAAGAAAAAGCCACCATAACTTCGCAGTGGTACTTGCAAATGAAATCCGAGGCATGAGTGCTCTACTTGTAAATTGAGTCATCTTTTCTGTACTTTTCTTTGATATTGTGTCATAGCTAGTTAGCTGCATACGCAATTAAAATCTGATGCCAAAAAAAAAAGTATCAGTCTATTCACTGTCACCCACTAAATATAACATCATCTACTCCTCATCACTCCGCAACGTGGCTTCCCAATAGCTCATAACCATAATACCAACACCTGATTCACGTTGTCAGGATATATTGCTTCTGCTGGCTAATGCTTTAGCATGGTCTAACTGACTTCACAAATTCTAATAGGTATGTCAAAGGTCATATACTAGAATTTTTTACTTCACTTTAAGTTATGAGAGGATTTTTGCAAATATTTTGGACTATCGTTCAGAACAATAGGTATTCATGGTTATTAATTACGCCCTCAGGGTTCCAAACATGCAATGAACAAGGCAGTGTAGGTGCTTGAACATGAATCACCTACACACGACATGAATGTGTTGTAAAGGTAAGAGCTTACGGAGGTTAATTGGCGGAAGGTTTACGTATGATTATCGATGAATCAGTGTGAACTGCTGATATATTTGGTATTCAGAACTATAAGGATTTAGGAAGTAAAAAGAGCTAATTATATATATACATCTAAGGTCGCTAAACCCTCGCCTCATTTTCCCAAATCAGTGTCACAGAATATTCTAGTATCCTACATCTGGTAGTATTATGTAGTAACACTTTCCATACAGTGCTCCATTGTTACTCTACTCATCATGGAGCCACCTGGAAAGTTCTTCCTGTTGAAATATTGTATATCCTGGAATGCCAAGGATAACTCATTTGTAAGTCCGGCTAATTAGGTTATCAAATTCACCTTCCTATATCATTGTCATCAGCACATTCCTCACGGAAAGTTTAATGCATATTGGCATTTATTTCACACTAGCATTCCATCAGATGATTATGTATCAAATGCAGGTTAAAGGTTTCTCGGATCTATTACCGACACACATGTATTTAGCTTTATATTTCTGGCTCATATATCTTTACGTATATAGATTTACATCTACAGGGATCATAACGTATGATCCATGGAGATTGATAAATACTGGTCAAAAACCTCAGTTGATAAGAAATGCGCACACGCAATCTCACTCATATCAGCTCAGTTTACTCAGAACCATACATCTCAATACACTTGTTTCCAGTCAATTCTTCTTTCTACAACTTCATACGAGACTTACTGTATCGGTCTAACCGCCGACACTGATTCCGCTATAACCTCCATATTTGCTCAAGCTCATAACTTTAACAGGCTATGAGCCCGGTGCTCTCAGTAAATCAGTAAGACTTCCGATCCAAAAATTGCCTCTTCTAGCTCTTTTTTCTTATCGCAGATAAACGATGCTACCACTAGGATGGTAAAGCTACCAAATATCACCAAACTTTCGGGCCAAGAAAATTACAATGTGTGGGCCTCAACCATGAAAATTGTTTGGCGAGCCCTGAAAGTATATGAACTTATTGTTGAAGGAAAGAAACCAGAAAAGAACTCATCCGAAGAGGAAATCAATGCATTCGATTCATTAAAAAACCATGCCCTCAAGGTTTACTTAGAGGTTGTATCCCCAAAACTTATTGAACAGATCATCGAGCTCGAAGACCCACATGAAATGTGGAATTATCTCAAGCAACAATTTTATAGGGATACAGCATTCGCTCTAGTCTCTCAAATGCGAAACTTGATGAATCTCACCAATGCCTACGATCCGTCTTCCTCTCTTTCAGATTACATCCAAAAATACGAATCCGAATGGCTTACGCTTCACAAAATGTCGAAAGCATCTACTGACTCCTATCGTAAATTCCTATCGAAGTTCAGAGAAGAAGAGAAGACCATAAAAATGTTACCACGTGCAATTCTGCCTTTATGACAAAAGGTTTCATTGGCATCGAAAATTTTATCTAATCAAGAATCCAAGATTTCGAATATAAAAGAATGCAACTGGCTCAATAAACATTTTTCAGGATGGCACATTGGACACATACATAACAATTGCATTAAATTAAAGGAGTCTAGGACTTTTCTTTCCAAGAAAGATGGAGGCAGAGATGAGGCTCATATTACAAACTCGGAAGTAAGATGCCAGATACCATCCCTCCTTGACACTTGTGCAATCTCCCATATGTATCCTTACTGAAAACGGTTTGAGAATCTCTCGACTTGTACCAGACTTGAAACTTCAAGCTCTGGTCAATGTATTCCCGTGAAAGGTAGAGGAACTGTTATGATGGATTGTAAAGCCTCAAATGGCTCTGTTTCATCCTTTCGTTTAAATGATGTTTTGTATGTACCTCAACTGCAACATCCACTCTTTTCTTGGAAGAGAGAAAGATCCAAAGGCTATACTTTATTTGATGACGGGAATATAAAATTAAAATTTAAAAAAAAAATGGTAAATCACTATTGGAATCAAAGTTTGATGGCCCTGTGCCATATTTAATCGAAATTGAAGAAATTACCCTGTTGATACAGCAAAGTATCGTATAAATCAAAAGTACTACGTTGCAACGTGGTGGTTAAATCGTGATTTCTTATTCTCTCTGTTCAGCCCGCAACAGTGAGATACCCTCATTTGCACGGGCTAATTCTATCTAACCTAACTAGGCTTAGCCAACATCACGTGAAGCTTGATGTTGGATGAAGCTCACAACATACCCGCCTGACTTACAATTCTGGTACGAAGCCTTGCATCATTCAGCTCCATTTTCAATCACTAAGATAAACAAACTTATATTGTATCCCAAAAAATATTCCCCCATGTCCAGAAAATTTCAAGTGTGAAGACTGCGTAATATGTTACGGCACGTCAAGGAGATTGTATAAGTTATTATATTGTTATCAAGAGGTACGCTTGTAAAGGCAATAAAAGACAAAGAGAGGGGGTAGCTACTCTCGACCCTCTCTAAGATATCTCCCTCGGCTGTGCTCAGTCATCCAACGTGATGCCAAGGCGCGCTAACCCGTATCCCCACACGCAAGCAATACGGCTCTCACGGATCGTGACACCATAAGGGAGAGCCTCATAGAGCTGTAGCCCGCCTGGACCAGAAGAATGACATAACATACATTTGTCCGCTTCATGATGACAAGGAGGTATTAATAGCAGCTCCAGGTGTTGCAAGAGTCCCAAAAACTTCCATCACACAGAGATGGCATGAAAGATTGGGACATACTGGGCAAACAATCCTGAAGCGGACAGCCGAATGCTCAAAAGGGCTAGAAGGAATCGATGCTTCCGAATTAGGCACATGTGAAACATGTCATCTGAGCAAGGCCCAGCGCTTCATATCGCGAGAGCCAAGGTTAACTCCAAACAAACCCCTTGATGAAGTGTTTGTTGATACAGTCGGAAAATTATCCCCATTGACCACAGGCAAACAGTACGCAGTGATCCTCACAGATGCCAAAACCCGCATTACATGGGTATTAACGACCGAAACAAAAGAGCAGATTGCTTAGCTGCTGGTACAGTGGGTGGAATTTATGTACCATCAGTACGGAAAACGGATCCGCACAATCTTCAGAGATGGAGGGACAGAATTTCTCAAAACAAAAGATTATTGTGAGAAACATGGCATACGGACACACCTGAACAGAATGGCGCATCTGAAGCTGCAAATAAGGTAGTACTTAGGGTAGTGAGATCTCTACTGATAGATGCCAATATGCCACCATGTTACTGGCCGTGGGCAATCCAATATGCATGCTTTCTAGTCAATAGGTTATATTGCCTAAGAACAAAGATGGTCCCGATCACTGATTTCCTGAAAGGGTTTAACCAACCTCATCAAGAGAAGATTAATTTTACTAATTTGCCTCGATTCGGCTGTCAAGCTTACAAGCTGATTAACCCAAAACCCGGTAAGTTTGACGCAAGGGCAGAAAAAGGGTAGTTCATGGGCTTCCAGCCGAACAGCAGCAAAAATTATGTTATATTTCACCCTCATCAAACTCCAGTAATAGGGTGGAAATGGATCGAAAGCATTACACCTCATGCGACCTTCAATGAAGATGTAGTATTTGGAGAAAGGCTGCCATCAGTGGATCAGCAAAGAAATAGCAACTACTGGAACAGCGAACACTCAATACTCACAAACTTCTCCCGTAATGGTGAGGGGCAGGGCAATAATAACGTTAGCATGAACCAGCCCCTATATCAAGCTCAAGACGTTCATCCAACAAAGCAAGGAGAGCAAACAATAATTGAGTCAGGAGCCCCCATATCAAATCAAGCGCCAGAAGTGCCATACGTGCCAACAGAAACATGAGAACACATTGATATAAGCCCAAATTCAACACCAAAGAATGATGAACAATCCCAATCTGGATCAGAATTTTAACCTCTAGATCAGATTTCTGACAGAGAATCAAGTCCGATTCAACCGAGTGACTCAGAATCGGTCCAGGGGGAGATAAACGTAGAGGAATCCGATCAAAATCCAGCCAACAAAGATTCAAGCCAAGAACAACCAAGAGATCAAGCACTGGCCCAGGGGGAGTCAAGTTTAGAAGTGTGTCACGATTTCGAGGGACAAGCGCTGGGGCAACTATGTGGTTGATGGTAGTAAATAATAATTCTAAGGAGAGAACTCCCACTACATCTATATAGTCATATATATACGTGAAAGCCTCCTCGCCACCGAGGCTAATCCCTCTCCTCTTCCTATGCTATGGGGCTCTCCTAGTGTTCTGACTATACCTATAATACAGCACTATCGCGTTGTGGTGCGGAAGGATTGAACTCGGTCTCGTATATTTCACGTTAGTGTAAGCCTATTAACATGTGTTGCAGTGCCGTACTGCCGTGCCGCACTGCCGAGTTCGATGCCACATGCATGCCATGCCAATGCCGACGCAAAGGTATTGTATTGGGTGGCGTCACACATTAGCGCATTAGTAGTGGTTAATAGCGCCACTCGAATCAGGCCTAAGTTAACCAACATAGGCTACAGGGACCAATCGGCTTACCAGCCGTTACAACCATACACACACGTATATATCTAGACTATAATTGACCTAGTCTACACACCTTCCTCTATCCTCAGTTCCGCAGGCTGTTAAGGTCTAGACTCCAAGACGTCGTACATAACCTTGTAACCATAACAAACTATGATCATTATTATGTTACAGATTGGGGAAGCCTCGTCTCTTATCCCCTAGCTTTGTAACGGCTGTTGAGCCGAAGGATTCCTGTAGCCTACGCTGGCTAGCGTAGGCAATGACACAAAGCGAATATTTGGGAGAGGTCTCGGAAGCCACGGAGTTTAGAATATTCTCAGTGAACCTTCTGGAAACATACTGAAGGTTCATGAGGATGACAGGTCTACCGAGTACCTTCAAGGTAGTTGTCGAATAGTCTCAGTCATTCAGGTTACAGGGAGAATCTTCTCGAAAGGCAATAGTTCAGAATGTATATATATGTAGTCTTTAGCTTCAGGAATTCTCTCCTCAGAGAATTATAATAAATATACTGTACCTACAAGATCGCTCATGCTCCTTGTACTGAAACCGTGACATATTATAATTCTCTCTAGGGTTTACGAAATACGAGGACGACGACGATACGACGATTTACGAGTACGAACTACGAGTACTCTTGAGGACGACGACGAAATACTACGATTTGCGAGTACGACCAACGAGTGCTCTAGAGGACGACGATTTACGACGATTTACGAGTACGAACTACGTGTACTCTCGAGGACGACGACGAGTACTGACGGGTACACACAATAACGGGGATATACGACGAAATACGAAGACAACGTAGATAAGCTACGTGGATAATACGACGATTGGTAAATACAACCATATAAGCCAAAATACGAGAACCTAGCGTGACCATGACAAATTCAGCGAGTATTGGAGTTGGCAGTCCCTGTAATAAGGATTTGAAATCAGCCGAACCATTAAGATCTAAGTGGAGATCCGTGGAACAAATTGAAAAGCTCCGGGCTGACAATAAATGCTTTCGATGTGAAAAGAGCGGGTGCTACGCCAAAGTATGCCCTCTACTTCCGTGGAGAGGACCTAGGTACAGGAAAGATGTTCCGCGGCCGGACAAGCCATTACTAGGACCGAATAACAGACCACTCCGTGCCAAGTGGAAGACATCTGAACAGATCGAAAGACTCCGAAATGAAAGTCGATGTTTCCGGTGCGAGCTGCCCAAGTGTTCAACCAAATACTGCCTACTCCTACCGGCTATAAACCCAAAATTTAAGATAATCACATCATCCGAGAAGAGAGACGTTCACGACACCAGGTATATAAAAAATTGTGATAACTCTGGCTCTGGGAGAAAACAGTCTTTGGAGCTACCAATATTGAAGGAAAAAGTTCCAGATGTAGCGACAGTAGCTGGACACGAAGCGAAGATGAACACGAGCCCATTTCTCGTTAACGCACTAGTGAACGACGTTACTATGGTGCAAGCTTTGATTGATAATGGATGCCTTTGTTCAGGGATAATCGATGAGGCGTTAGCAGCCCAGCTTAGCCTTCCGCGCGAGCCCATTCCCCCTCGAGCTCTTCAAACGGCAGAAAACTCATCTGAAGACAAGCCAATTGTAAGAAGCATCACCTGGGTCTCAATAGACCTTGACGGATATGTTACCGAAAGGTTGTTGCTGTATGTAGTACCGCACAGCACACATCAAATGATACTGGGGAAGAAGTGGTTAGAGGACCAGGATGCTGTGATTCACTCCAAAGAGCAACGACTGGAATTAAGAAAGAGCGGTGGTTCTGTTTATAGTGCTCGGCGATGGCGGAAGAAGCTTAAAGCAGTTAAGGAACCGAAAGCAGCGGCTGTTGAGGCATTGTCTTGTCTGGAAGATGGAGTTCCAGTCTGCAAGGCTTCTTTAGATGATATAAACAAGGCACTACGTACGAAGCCTTGCCTCACAGTTTCTGAAGCTCGAAATCGCTTGCCGCACCCGGTGAAGAAGTTTGCGCGTCTTTTTGCTGACGATAGCGGTGCTGATGATCTACCGCCGACGCGAGATCACCTTGACCACGCTATAAACATTCGACATGAAAACGGGAAGCCAGTCCAACCGCCCTGGGGTCCTCTATACAGTATGTCGAGAGAGGAGCTTCTAGTGTTGCGCAAGACGTTGACTGAACTTTTGGGTAAGGGATGGATTAGACCCAGTAATTCACCAGCGGCCTCGCCAGTACTCTTTGCTAGGAAGCCAAACGGAGGGCTACGATTTTGTGTGGATTATCGGGGCTTAAATGCGATCACTCTTCCAGACCGGTATCCGCTCCCATTATTTAAAGAAACTTTGCGACAGCTGTCAAAGGCTAAGTGGTTCACCAAACTAGATGTAAAGTCAGCGTTTCATCGTATCAGAGTCAGGAAGGGAGATGAATGGATGACCGCTTTTAGGTGTCGCCATGGTCTTTTTGAATGGCTTGTAACACCGTTTGGACTTTCAAATGCTCCTGCAACCTTCCAACGATATATTAATGAGCAGCTCCGAGGACATCTCGATGTTAATGCGACGGCATATATGGATGACGTACTAGTATACACGGATGGAAGTGAGGACGATCATTGGAGAACGGTTCAAATTATCTTGGGCAAGCTAGAAAAGGCTGGCTTGTACCTAGATATTGATAAATGCGATTTTCTTTGTCGAGAAGTGAAGTACTTGGGGTACATTGTGAGAGCTGGAGATTCGGTGACAGTAGATCCTGCCAAAGTTAAGAGCATCATTGAATGGGAAGCGCCTACATCAGTAAAGGGAGTCCGTTCGTTCCTGGGCTTTGCAAACTTCTACCGATGCTTTGTTAATGGATTTTCAGAAATAACTGCACCGCTGACCAGATTGACAAAGAAGGATTCTGTTTGGAGATGGGGACCTGAGGAGAACAAGGCGTTCGAACGACTGAAGAAAATATTTTCTACGGAACCGGTGTTAGCGCAATGGGATCCCGAGCGGGACACAGTGATGGAGGCCGATTGTTCTGGGTATGCGTTGGGCGGATGTCTATCTCAAGCAGATAAGCAGGGTCGGCTGAGACCTATTGCTTATTACTCAAGGCGACTGAGTGGAGCCGAGGCTAACTACCCGATCCACGACAAAGAGATGCTGGCTATAATCACGTGCCTGCAAGAATGGAAAGCCGAGCTTCGATCAGTTGCCAAGCCGTTCACAATATTGAGCGATCATAAGAATTTAGATTATTTTATGACCAAGCGATTACTCAATGAAAGGCAGGCTAGATATTACGACGTACTACAGCAGTTTAATTTCACTCTGAAATGGCGACCTGGCAACTCTTGCGAACGACCCGATGCTCTCTCCAGACGCGATCAGGACAAGCCCCATGGCCTGGATGACGAACGAACCATGGGTAGGATAATACAATTACTACCAACGGTCAAAGCGTCACCTGTTGATGCACAACTTGGTATATCAAGTGAATCTACGCCATATCAGGGACCCCACAGCGGAAGATCAAACGGCTCAACAAGTCCAGCTATAGATCCAGCAGCTTCAGCAAGAATATCTGACGATGAAGAAATTCAGGCACTTTGGAACCAGGGAGTCAACCACGACGGTGATTGGATACGAGCGCGCAATGCTGTACAGCGTGGAGAGAGAAGTTTCCCACCAGACATCGCTCAGAAATTGACAGCTAACATTGCAGAGTGTACGGTTGCCGCAGATAGCGTTCTTCGTGGAAGGGAAAATCGAATTTGGGTTCCCATTACGAGCCCCTCCGAACGGCATAATGCAGAGAACGCACGATAGCTATCTAGCGGGACACCCTGGGAAGGACACAATGATTGGCATACTTCTGAGGCGATGGTTCTGGCCAAGATGAGGGAATCAGTCCGTCGGTTCATTCGAAACTGTGATGTTTGCGCCGAACAACAGTGTGGCGTGAAGCAAAGGCTGGATTTATACGATCACTACCAATTCCCGACAGAATAGGAAGCGAACTCACCATCGATTTTATAACCAATATGCCACCTTCACAGGGTTGTACAAATATAATGGTTATAACGGACAGACTTTCTAAAGATATCTTCTTATTCGGGACAAATACAATGGAGGCTGCAACATGCGCAAAGGTTTTTATTGACAGATATTACCGCTACTTTGGGTTCCCACGATACCTGACAAGTGATAGAGGCAGTGACTGGGTGGGAATATTTTGGCGAACATTCTGCCGATTGACGGGAATAACTCAACGTTTGACTACGGCGTACCACCCACAGTCGAATGCGAGCGAAAGAGCAAATCAGGAGCTGTACAAGTACCTGCGTGCTTTCACCTGCTACTCACAAGATAATTGGATGGAACTGTTGCCTGTAGCCCAATTGGCACTAAATTCACGACCTAGCTCAGCGATTGGAGGACTCAGCCCGTTCTTCCTACGGCACGGATACGATCTTGAACCTCTAGCAGAACCCACGCCTACCTCTGAGGATAGTTCTCGACAGCCAGGAGGATTATCTGCCCAGGACTACGTTAAAAGGTTAAGAGACGCGCAAGACTTTGCGCAGGCGGCAATGGCTTCATCGCAACAGCGAAACGAGGGTAATGCAAATCGCTTTCGGAGACAACCGGATCAGTTTAAAGTCGGTGACAAAGTGTGGCTTGATCTCCGAAACGTCAAAACGCCTCAGCTATCTAAGAAGCTGGCTTGGCTTCACGCAAAGTATGACGTGACCGCCGTCCCAGACCCTTTAACTGTGGAGTTGAATGTGCCAGGGAATATCTACAATCGCTTTCATGTTGAGTTAGTAAAGCGAGCGGGTGCAGACCCATTTCCAAGTCAGCGGCAGGACGATGCACAGAACCCCGCAATTCTTGACAATCTTGGGGAGCAAGAATACGAGGTTGACTCAATAATAAGAGCGAGAACAGTGAGACGCGGTCGTGGTAATTTTAGACAAGCTCTGGTAAAGTGGACTGGATGGGCAGAGCCGACTTGGGAGCCTATTGAATACCTTTCAGAAACGGAGGCTTTAAGAATATTTGAGGAAACCTATGGACCTATAACAACCAATAATGGCCCTTCAGAGAGTAACTCAGGTCGATATGTTGGTCAAGCAGAACCCCATGTCCAGAGAGCACGGAGAGAACGTCTGCAAGAAAAAAAAAAAAAAAAAAAAAAAAGGGAAATAGGAATTTCAGCCCATAAGAAGAAGAGGGGGGATTGTAACGGCTGTTGAGCCGAAGGATTCCTGTAGCCTACGCTGGCTAGCGTAGGCAATGACACAAAGCGAATATTTGGGAGAGGTCTCGGAAGCCACGGAGTTTAGAATATTCTCAGTGAACCTTCTGGAAACATACTGAAGGTTCATGAGGATGACAGGTCTACCGAGTACCTTCAAGGTAGTTGTCGAATAGTCTCAGTCATTCAGGTTACAGGGAGAATCTTCTCGAAAGGCAATAGTTCAGAATGTATATATATGTAGTCTTTAGCTTCAGGAATTCTCTCCTCAGAGAATTATAATAAATATACTGTACCTACAAGATCGCTCATGCTCCTTGTACTGAAACCGTGACAAGCTTGTTCGCTTGTAAACCAATCACGTAACCAATATGTAGCGCACCTAAGTGTGCTCCCAACTGAGCAGCCATGCCATCTATCCTATATCATCAACCCATCTCTCATACTGCGCACAATACTACTTGTAGTGCTGTCATGTAGAGACTGGATATCCTTTATGTGCCATAATGCCATACTGCCATAATAACTACATATGCACCAGCTACTAGATCTACCATACTACATAGCTGAGCATAACACTTAGCTTTATATTTCTGGCTCTATCAGGCTCTCTTGGGACTTGGCTACTTAACTTGGAAATGGTTGGTGTGAAATCTATTGAAAGGCTATGCTGAGCTGGAATGACGTACCATTAGGATGAAGGTATGTGTCAGAGCAGCATGTAGACAGCAAGGCGGAGACAAGGGTCAAAGAGGTGGTATTCAGGCTATAGGGTGCCATCCTACATCATGTATGAGATAGTTGCATAACCACTCGGCCAAAAGGTCAGACCAGATTCATAGAACACTAGATTCTGGTTATCTCCACATATATAGATTATACAGAAGGCAATCCTGACAGCCGGCTTCAAAGCAAAACCTCTCAAGATCATCGGCAATGGCAACAATACCGATTTCAACAGATGTAGCGTGCTAGTGGAGGTAGAATCACTAACGATTCAGCAAAAGGGACAAGCAGAAAATATAAGGAAATGGTTAAACTGTCCTTTGCAGCTATTGATGGTGACATTAATTAAGATGATGATTGTGATTGGGATAGATTTCTATATTGTTTATAATACATGATATTCTCAGGTTCATATACCTCGAGCCAAGCAACCAGATTATCTTCCTCCAGATCTAGATTCATCAGAATAATTACTTACTCAGTAAAATTCTCCTAGTCTCAGTTGTATGTTTAGGATCTTGACTAGGTTTCTAGTAACTAGTCAATGATGTTTCTCCTATCACTAAGACATAGTCATGGTTGATACAACAGGTACAAACGATGAATCGTGTCTATACATGTTGGTAAAACACGAAGTAATACAAATTGGGTGCCGTCACGAAGTCAGTGAATAATGTCAATTGACTGGTATCTCGAAATACATAAAACGTTGTCTCTCCTCTTCCCTTCTCCCTCTGCCCTTTCTTCCTCTACTCCAAGTGCCTCGCTAATGAGCTAAATCATATCCCTGTCAGCGTCCCAATGACAACCTGAACACCGCAATTACATAGAACAATTCATAACGCCCAAATATAATCCTTTTACCGACACTGGCAACAACCAAATGCCTTCAATATCGTACAACCCTTATAATGTCTCTCTTTGAACCCATCCATTAGGCTCTAGCTCAATCAAGTTATTCTGGGTCAAGTTTCTTAGTGCCTTGCAACATTTGCTCATTTCTTTTGTCATTGCGTCAGCTGGATTTTTATCCCCTGGTATCCACATAATCTCAGTTATTTCTCGACGCTCATATGCTTCGCGCAGACACATAACATCTATCATCAATCTTTTCTCGTTTGTGGTTCCCATTTTGACAATACAATCAAAAAGTGACTGTGAATCAGTACATATGATCATGGGAACTGGGCTAGGATGCCAAGGTTTAAGTATCTTTTCAGTTGTGGCCTTAATAACTGATCCCAAATCAAATCCGTGTCCAAGTCCATATAGTTCACCCGCTAGGATACTGCGTGTCACACGACGGCATTTAATGGAAGTCCAGTGCACTAAATTGGCACGATTTTTATCATCAGCAAGCACAATAACAAAACCGATTTGAGACAAATAATCAGTGTTGTTGGCAAAAGCTGAGTCCGTGAAGACAACCACTTTGATTGACTTGATGTCAAGTTTGACAAATTTAATACCATTTTTCTCATTTGATATCTGCCATGCTAGACATTTATTAAGAGATTTGACATCATTGGTTGTAGGTTGACTGGCCTGTGCTGCCTGTGAGAGTGCAAAGCTAGCTTCAGGCTGTGACATAGTTGCCACATACGCGCCACGTGCCCTTTGTGCAACAAAATGAGCTTTCAAGTAATCAGCCGGCATATCAGTACTTATTTCTTTTATTCGGCCAGCTTGTCGTTCTTGACTGATTTTTATGTTGCCGTTAAACATAGTTAGGATAACGCCATTGAAATTGATGCTCCGATCTTCACTGAGAGTTTCTAATGGCTTATGTAACAATTGATATTTTTCAACCTCTTTTTGTTCCATTTCTAAAAATGCTTCATTTGCTACAATCAAGGTGTCATCAGTCTGCAGTCCTACTATGCCAAAAGTGTTGTAATCCAAGGCCTCAGTTTTAGTGTGGAGCAGGCATGTGTCAAATGTAGATGTTATCATCCCAAGCTTCTTTATATGATACTTGTGATAAGTGTTGAACCAATGAGTACCTGCTTCCGGTATACCATATAGTGGACGAATTACGCGCAACAATGTGCCCGATGGCATACCTAGTTCAGAGACTGGTTTGACGTAGATATCGCGCATTAGCTGTGTCTTTGACTGTGTATAGGCCTCTGAGATATCCCGAAGTGCAATTTTCATGTCAGGAATTGTCATTGCCAGGCATAAAAGGAGTCTCTGTGATGCTCGCTGGATAGTGGGTGCCTGAGTGAATATCTCCCGTTTTCCTGTATCTTTGTATGCCTGTACCACGAGTCTAGATTTATGATAGGCTTCATGCGTACCTTCATGCTTAATTTCATCGACAAATCTTGTTTTAAATATTCGTGAGCCTTTGGGAACATTCTTTTCATCAATTATTTCAAAAATGCCATTCTCCAGTAATCCATTTAATTCTTTGCGCCGAGAGTCCTCAAAATTTGTTGGTTTTTCAGTTGAGATGAGTCCTTCCTTATTCAGTACAAGAGTATTTGTTAGTATTGCTTCACGGTAGCGGGAAGGGATTCTCCTGCTTCGTGATGGTTTACGACGAGCTTCAATCTGCATAGGTGCTTCCTCAGTAAGTTCACAGGGCGCATTATCACCAGTGTACGGTTTTACTGCAGTTGATCGGAACTGCGTATGGCCAGATGGAAGATTCACAGTGCATGATTCACCATTGATTGAAACTAATTGGTACGGTCCTTGCCACTTTTGGTCATGGACTATCCATACCAAGACGTCTGATCCGATTTGCTGCTTGTGTATCTGGTTAATGAATGGACCGTTCCGTTGTCTTGGTGCTTCAGTGACCTGTCTTTTGGCCTTAAGCTTTGATACTTCAATCATTGCCCTTTGAATTGCCTTTCGGCGTTGAATGATAGATGGGGCAGGTGGGTCAATTGGTGTCATCCGTGGATAAGCGCCAAAAACAAATAGAGTTGGAACTAATCCATCGGGACCAGCAGTATCGTTCACTGCTTTCACAGCCATCTGCAACATCAGTTCTTTTTGAGCTTTTGAACTGCCTTCATTACTCAATTCTTCGGAAATGATAAAATAAGCACGGCGGAGAGGCGCATGATATCTTTCAACTGACCCAACTGAGTGGTGCGCTTCTACCGGTATACATTTAGTAACAATCCCCATTGAGCTAGATGACTGTCGGAATTCCTCTGAATTAAAATTTGTGCCCGAATCATGTACAATTATGTCGGGTGGCCCTATGTAAACATCAATCCAACATTGTCTGATTGCATTCCAAGTGGCAGATGTTGTTAGATTATTAAGCCAACGTACAGCTTGATATCTTGTCGCTTCGTCAACTATATGTAGAACAGGGTCACCATTAATGTACATCACATCAACGATGATACTATGGTTAAAATCAATGTCTCCTTTGATATTATACTTGAATCTCCCTGGTGATTTCCCATATTTCTGGCAGAAATGACATAGTTTGGTGATATGTTGTAGTAGCCTGCGATGACTTTGACTCTGGTCTTTGTGGCCTGACCTTTCAAGTACTCGAGCCAATCGATTTACAGACGGGTGCCCAAATCGTCTGTGAAGTTGTCGCAACTCGTTAGTGTTGAGGAATGTTGAACTTGTTGCGCAAAATGGTAGTAGCATAAACGGGTGTCCAAATTTTCGCAATACAGGGTATTCTCTATTCCCTTGTACAAGCGTATCATTTGTGTTGTTGAAATATACTTGCATGGCATCCATATCTTTTAGGCATAAAATAAATGGGGTATCAGCATGTATCACATGGAATTTGATCACCCCAATCTGGGTCGACAAGTCAATTGACCCAACTGATGAGGTAGCTCCGATGCCAAACTGGACATTGACTCTGCCAGCTGATACAGTATCCATGTCTATTTTAATTAGCTTCTTCAACGCCATTAATGTTGGAAATATCGCGCAATGAAATGGGCGCAATATTCATGGAACGAAAGTAGAAGTTGACTAAAAGAGTGTCATGTTCGGATTACAGCTAAAATGTGGAAAGTGTGCGCTACAAGTACAAGTGTAAGCGACACGTAGTCTAAGCCACACCATAAACAAGTGTGGCGCCATCTAGGCATACAAAACCCCCAATAACCTCCTTGTGCCCACGCCATACAGCCGCTCATATATCTAATAGGTAGCCTGAAGCGCTACCATATTACCCATTCCAACCTCTTAAACACACACAAGATCGTGTCGGGAACCTAGACGAAATGGAGGGCCCATACGTCCACAACACTCCGTGTCTCCATTTCCAACAATTAATTGCCCGTATCCAGCAGTAGAACATTCAGAAGCTCCGGTATCAATCATGACGCCAAAGGAGCTTGATGAGGTGTATCGTGACCCAGCAATATAGGTGAACGGGTCTTTTGTGGCCCCGTGATGTTGTGATCCCGATACCGCGTGATGAAATGATTGATTGTTTAAATCCGCAATCATATGTTTTGCTGTTACATCATCAATTGGTCCAAATGACGTAAAAAATTGCTCTGCTTCATTTTTATCATCCTCGACATGCTCATTTGTTGCATCAATGATTAAAGTATCTATTTCCCGTCTTAATTCATCAGTTTCCTGGTTGCAGTCATCATCTGCATCCATAAAATATTTTTCGACCCTTAAGTTTAATTTTTCCTTGAAGTTATCTCTAGATCTTTGCCGCTCAGCCTCTGAGTGATTAAAAGACCAACATCCTTTTGCGCCACATACATAACAAGAGCGGCTAGCCATTGCTTGGGATGGTTGATTTTTATTGAAAGGCGATTTCTTGTATTTTTGGTCCCCAAAGGGTTGGGATCAATACTTTATGGGCATTTCGTACTGTGAGGTGTTACCCGTTTTGTGGTATCGTCTATCAACGAGCAGGACTTCGTTTGGATCTTGGGAAGTATCTTGAATGTCTTCGAAGGTTGCAACTGAAGAAAGAAGGTCATTGATAAGACCTTGGAGGCTTGCTGGTGGACGGAAGCAAGCCAATCGACATGCGGGCTCATATCTACACGCATCAATGAGTCTGTTGTACATGCTTCTTTCTCCCTGATGTTCCTCGCTTAGAAAGTACTGCAATTCTTCCAAATGCGCAATCATCAATCTCAATGTCTCGGTCAAGGTTTTATCAGGATTCTTTTTCGAAAATCCTTTTAGCGAACAATTTTGCCATTGACGAAACATGCCACGACGGTGTTCATCATTTTCGAAATATGATTGAAGCGAGTGGAATATCTCCTCGTGCGACTGAAAATTCTGACACGTTGAGAAGTATCTCTTCAATGCACCGCCTGTAAGCATGGTTGGGAAAGCATTACGGTATGCTGTTCTCGGGAGCGACGCACGAGCACAATTATCAAGGAATATGTTATATTTGAATCTTATACTGTCGTTTGGCTGTCCGCTATATTTCAAGTCATTTGACGAATAGAACTTGAGAAATGTACCTAGTTCCCTATCATATGAAATATTTTGAATTGGATTGTTGAATTGTGGCGCAAAATCCATAGGTCGTGTTCGGGATTGCGGTTCATTTGAGCTAAAAAGAGTTGGCCGTTTAGGCTGTGGGTTAAAAGGAGCTCGTTGGTATTGGAAGTTGAACGATGGGTTTTTAGAGTCTGCTTCTAGTGCCTCCTCTTCAACCTTTCGTCTGGGCTCAAACGACGATGCTTTACGGAGGGGCTTTGTTGACGAGCTTTCATCCTCACGCTTTTCAAAAGACTGTAATCCTCGTTTGATAAAGGGACTTGGCCAGGGTATTTCTTCCTTCACGGCAGCCATAAGAGCCTCAATAACCTCTGGTTTTGTCCGTCCAGTATCAACGTACACACCGTGGTCACGAAGAACCTTCCTTAGTTGTATAAGCTTATTGTAATTGCAGAGTTCGAAATCTGTAATTTTCCAATCTTTGAAAGAATCCCCAAAATATCCCGACAAGTCGGAATCAGTATAATCTCCAGTCTTATAGTCCTCTATCTGCTCAATAATGAATTGGTTTCTACCATCTTTGTCGCTCGATTTACCGGGGACTAAGGAAAACGAAGCCATTTTTGAGACTATATTTTTCTATTAACAATGTTTAAAATTCCGTAGGAACGCAATCAAGCAGGTTTACGTATCGGAAAAAATTTTCTTTGTTGTTGCTGATCTGTTCACACTGATCAGTGTTGGTAAAACACAAAGTAATACAAATTGGGTGCCGTCACAAAGTCAGCTGTCCGTCACGAAGTCGGTGAATAATGTCAATTGACTGGTATCTCGAAATACATAAAACGTTGTCTCTCCTCTTCCCTTCTCCCTCTGCCCTTTCTTCCTCTACTCCAAGCGCCTCGCTAATGAGCTAAATCATATCCCTGTCAGAGTCCCAATGACAACCTGAACACCGCAATTACATAGAACAATTCATAACGCCCAAATATTATCCTTTTACCGACAATACATGATGTTGTGATATAGTCATGATCGTCTGAATAATATCAACTCATGAATGAATCATGTCTCTACATGACAGAAAAGCTTGCAATTGTCAGAAAGGGAAAGGATCAAGATAGCCAGTTTACCAAACAGCAAGCACGAGGAGCATACCTTGCATCTATCTGCCAACCTGAAGCAACATTCGATTATTCTATTGCTGCACAAACCCAGACGCCTGATGACAATGATATCGATAAACTCAATAAGCGAGTCCAGTGGCAAATAGATAACAAGCAACGAGGGTTGCGGTATATCCCAGTTAACCTTTAAAAGGCAAGACTCATGGTGTTTGCTGATGGATCCTTTGCAAACAATAAGGACTTGAGTTCTCAAATCAGCTACTTGATTCTGCTCATCAACGAGTCAAACAACTGTGAAGAATCGTTCAAAATAAAAGGGAACATCATGCATTGGTCATCAACCAAATGCAAGCGGGTAACTTTCATGGATCGTTGTGGCATAGCGTAATATGAAACGTCATGTGGACGGCTAGGCTTAAACACAAATAATAGTTCAATGCACTTTTAAAACCAGCAAGGAAGACTGATAAGAGTAGGCTAGTCTCATTAGGTGATGTGTAGCAGATTGTTTGGCATAGAGGCGGTGTGTTACATGCTATTTGGTAATTTTATGTATATAAATACTCGGTGTGAAGAAGCATTATTCTTCACGCAACGTCTTCTTCAATTACCTTAACAATACATTTGTTTACCCATATCTTCTTCGGGAAGACCATTTATCTCTTTCCAGCTCTTCATCAGCAAGACCCACGTGTAGCCTCTATCGCTACTATCTACCTATTTGTCTCTTCCTAGAGAAGACCAGTCATCCCTTCGACCCACTCATCACCTTCATCTACCACCTAGATCTCCGTTAGACCACATACGCACCCTGTGGAACACTGTCCTAACCTCGCCCCTTGAGAGTAACCCGCAGTGTGCTGGCAAGTGAGATATACAGAATGGTTAGGGGATTTGATCTAGGCTACGCAATCAGTACCACATTGAAATTTATCACCGACAGATTGAACCTTCCATCCATTCCAGTTACGATATGCACCGATTCTTATTCATTATATGAATGCCTCGTCAAGCTTGGCTGTACCAATGAGAAGCGGTTCATGATTGATATTATGGGGCTACACCAGTCCTATGAGCGGCGTGAAATTGATGACATCAGGTGGATTCACGGCGACAGTAATCCGGCTGATGCTATGACAAAGGCATCACCAAACAAGGCGCTTGAAACTTTTATCTCGAATAATGAGCTGACAATAAGACTGGAGGGTTGGGTCAAGCGAAGGGCATAGGGAAAGGGAGATCATGTATGCATGGCATACATGATTTGCTAAAGATTTTTTTTCTTTTTTTTCAACTGTTTGGTCCTGTATAAAAATAAAGTTAAATTTGTTTCTTTTTTGTAGGGGTAGTTGTTGAGCATTTTAGAAAGTTGCGAGTGTCAGATTATTACCAGTAGTTCATGATGTCATGTGACATACTTCCATTAAATCTTCCTGTAGCACTGAAGAGAATAGATCAATACAACAAGAATCGGGGAGAGCGAGAGATAAATTTCTCCTAGGAGAGAAATGATGTAACAAAGGGAATGTTCTAGCACGGGGCTGTGGACAACACAGTAAGTCTGGAACGACATATAAGGAGGACTTGACCTCCGTTCATTCACTTGCAACTAAGTTTCCTTAATATACAATTCAAGTCTTACATACAAAGAGAACACACGCGACAGTGATAATAGAGACCTACTGCAAGTACGAGTTCCCCAGTAGCACCCATCATCCCGCTCCTATATAGCCTCGTTATTATAACAGGTTATGAGCCCGGAGTTCTTCTCTGTGGCATCTCGGTATATGCTCTAAAACCAGTCATCCTAACTTCTCCCAAAATAGACCACCTCTAAACATGAACAAAAGCTCGGCAATCATTTTGACCCCTGGAGTAAGCTTTGCCGATTGGGAATCGGATCTCCAGGCGGCCCTGATAAAGAAAGGTCGTTTAGCCCACGTTTTCCACGACTTTGAGGAAATTCAGCCGGCCCTACGACCCAGCGAACCAATCAGGGGAGAAGATAAAACCGATGAGGAGTTTGCCAATATCTCGGCGAAGTACGCCGAGAGACTTGCGAGGTGGAAAGAGGGGGAAATAGAGGCAAAGAATGTCCTGCTCCGACGATTAAGCCCCAGCGTTAGACCACAGAATTTTCGGAGAATGTCGGCGAGACAGATATTCGACACCATAGCGACGACTCGAGAGGAGGGCGCGGCAACGCCATATGAGACTGCCGTTCGAAACCTCATCAACACAAAGTTCACAACAACCAAAGAGTACTGCGACAAATTTATGCAGCACTACTTGAGCGTCAATAGTGCGGCCGAGTCAATGTTACATGAGAATACAAACTGCAACTCAATAAATCCATTTGCAGTGCCTCATGGATTAGCAAGTTTTCTTTTCGTGTTGGGAACTGAGAGTATTGATTGGTTGGACACTTGGAGACAGACCAAGGTCCTGGACGGAAAGAATAAGTACGTGCCACTCGAGTCAATGATGTCGACTCTGCGACAGATAGGTCAATCGAAAGTGAAGTCGTCGGGGCAGGTCATGGCGATGACTGGTGCGGTGAGAGAAAAGATGGAGAGAAGAGATATACTGGGGGCCTAATGACTACTGCGTGCTGTGTACCCATCAACACAAAAATAAGAATTGTTTTAAGCAGCACCCAGAGTTAAGGCCGGGTAGAAAGAGTAAGAAGGGAAAACCGAAGGGAAAGCCCAGTGTGCGCGTTGCAATTGAGAGTAGTGATGAAGAAATCGACAGTGAGGATATATCAAGTTGCAGACTAGCTAGAGCTGCTTCAGCTAGTTTAATCAAAAACCCTCTACTGTACGACACAGGTGCCTCGCACCACTTCATTCGATGCAAAAATGACTTTACCACACTGACCAAGTTGAGAAAACCCTTCAAGTTCGATCAAGCTGTTGGGAATTCAGCATTGACACATCAGGGAACCAGTCTTGTAAGAATTGGTAGTCAAATGCTGGAGCTTGATGAATCCCTTCTATCACCCAACTCTACTTGCAACATAATCTCAGCGGGAAAATTAAAGGATCAACACGGTATTGTTGCAGCTAATGCTAACGAATTATTGATACGGATTAAAGACGATCAACCAGTAGCAAGATTAGTGACAATCGACCATGTGTTATACATTAAACCGCTGAGAAACAGAGAAGAATCCGCCATGTCGAACAAAATCGCAGCACCAGGAATAGCTAGGATCCCAAAAGTTACGAATGCACATAGATGGCATCAGAGATTGGGACATACTGGACAGCAGATCCTGAAAAAGACTGCACAATGTTCGCTTGGAATGGATGGAATCGACTATTCTGATCTCATCAATTGTGAGACTTGCCACTTGAGTAAAGCGCAGAGGTTTGTGTCCAGGGAGCCCAGACCAACACCAAGTGAGCCATTGGATGAGATCTTTGTCGATACAGTAGGGAAATTATCAGAGGCGTTTAACGGTCATAAGTATGCAGTCATACTTACAGACGCAAGAACGCGGATGAGGTGGTCTATAACCACAACAGGAAAAGATGAGATTGCGTCACAGTTGGTACAGTGGAGCGAGTACCAACACCACCAGTATGGAAAGAGAATACGCATCATCTTCAGAGACGGAGGCACTGAGTTCAGCCGTATGAGAGAATACTGTACCGAGAAAGGTATTCGCACTGATGTGTCAGCACCGAATACACCCGAACAGAACGGCGCCGCAGAAGCCTCCAACAAGATCATCCTGAGAAAAGCGCAATCTATGTTGATCGACGCACGCATGCCGCCATGTTTTTGGCCATGGGCAGTGGAACACGCGTGTTTTATCACGAATAGGCTATATTGCCTGCGTACCAAGAGGGTACCAATAGTCGACTTTTTGCAAGCTTTCTAGCAGCCACACCATGAAAAAGTCGATTTCTCTTGCTTACCTCGATTTGGCTGTCAGCGTACAAGCTCATCGATCCGAAACCGGAAAAGTTTAAAGCAAGAGCAGAGAAAGGGTGGTTTGTTGGATTTCCTAAAAATACCAGCAAAAATTATTTAATTTACCATCCTCACTGGACCCCAAAATACGGCTGGAAATGGATAGAAAGTTGTACTCCACACGTCACTTTCAATGAGGATATCATGTTCGGGGATATGCTCACCAAGTCAGACCAGCAGAGAACCTATAATTATTGGGCCAGTGAAAATCCATTACCTGTTGAAGGAATGCAAGAGAGTACCTTGCAGAATCCTCCTCAGAGTGATCAAACCAGAGACAGGTTTGAGGGGGAGCCGCCATCTTCGTCGGTCGGTCAGCGGAGCTTTGGTTCACCTGATGTATTAAATACGAGAGACAGGAGAACTCAGCAGCCGTCAGAGGAGCAAGATATGTCGCCACCCGCTGTTCCAGAGATATCGGGTGATCAGGAGACATCAAATCAGGCCGCGCCTCCGTTGGTTCCACCGCAGACCATTCATAAAGCGCCGGATAGTCAGCAACTAAGATCTGATAGACAAGAGCTCATACTATCTGCGGAAGATAAACCAGTGTCACAACCTCCGGCTGTTCCCGTGATACGAGATGGGCAATGGCCACAAACATCAATCGTGAATGACAAATTGAGATCAAGTCCACATCGATCAATTAGGTCACCTTCCGTTGATAGCGCCAGTGAATATGATAGCGAATACGCACCAGGAAGCCCTTCTGAGAAAAATGATCAGCCAGAACAAAGAGATGATACAGAGAAAGCTAGTCGCCAGTCAGATGAGAATCAAGTCTCCCTCAACGAAGGGAACGTACAGTCCGATCAGGGAGAGATTGGACCAGTTGTTGGACACACCGAGCTAGATGAGGAAGTGTATGACAAAATAATGACAGGATGGGATGAGTTACCTCCTGTCGCGGGACATAAGCGTCAACACTCGATAGAACCTCCAATAACTCGCAGTAAGCGAGGTAGGCCAATCAAGAAGGTGGATTATTATAAGCTTCACCACGGCAGAGCAACAAGACCTCACGGTGACCCAAAGTCATGGTCAGAGGCAATGAGTAGCAAGGAAGCTAGGTATTGGAAACAGGCGGCAGATGAGGAATATCGCTCTTTACGGGACATGGGAGTGATTAAAATTATGCAGCGCAGCCAGATACCAAAAGGCCGGACACTGATGAAGAGTAAGTGGGTGTTTAAAAAGAAGCTGCTCGCAGACGGATCCCTCGACAAATACAAAGCGCGATGTACAGTTAAGGGATTTACTCAACGTCCGGGCATAGATTATAAGGAAACATTTGCACCCACACCACGAGCAGAGACCGGGCGTATCATGCTGGTCCTGGCACATAGGTTCGGCTGGCACAGGCAACAAGGAGACGTCCCGGCAGCATTTTTGAATCCGGATCTGGATATAGATTTATATATGGAGTTGCCTGACGGATTCAAGAAAGAGGGTTACGTCGTACGTATAAAAAAAGGTCTTTATGGGCTCAAGCAAGCCGCAGCCTTATGGTACGATGATGTGAAAGCTTTCCTAGCCGATCAAGGGCTGTTCTCATTCACAACAGACGTCTGCCTTTATAGCAATAAAGAGAAGGATTTGTTTGTCATAATCCACGTTGACGATTTTCAGGTGATGGGACCAAGCATTGGAAAGGTAGAAAAGTTGATGAGGGCCTTGTACAAGAAGTATAAGCTGAAGACGGTGAAAACGGATCTGTTCTTGGGGATTCACATTAGCAACCCGAACAAGAAAACGCTTAAACTATCGCAAGGCCAGTACGCGCGGAAATTACTCACAAGGCATGGGCTAGAGGAGTGCAAGCCAGCAAACTCGCCACTTGAGCGCTTAATGGAACCTAACAGCTCCCAGTGTTCAACAAAAGAGAAGGCGGAGTATAATTCGATGGTGGGTGGGTTGCAATATCTGGCGAATAATACACGTCCTGATATAGCTCACTCCGTCAACCATCTGGCTCGATTCTTAGCAAATCCATCAGATGAGCATTTCTTAGCGGCAAAGAGAGTTCTTCGATATATTTCGAAAGACCCAGAGAGAGGGATAACCTTCACGACTGAGAAGAGGAAACCAATTCTAGAGGCATACTCGGATGCAGACTTTGCCGGAGACCCAAAATCAAGCAGATCGACATCTGGCTCATTGATTAAATTAGCATCAGGGCCGGTGAGCTGGAGATCTCACCTACAACGAGAGGTTGTTTTATCAACAACGGAAGCGGAATATTTAGCCGCCACAGAGACATGTCGACAGCTGCAATGGGTGAAATCCTTATTAATTGAATTAGGTCTTACTCAAATGATTGAAGGGTCTGGACGAACGAATTTGTACGTCGACAATCAATCCGCAATATCACTGATAAAAAATCACGATAACCATAAGCGCTCAAAGCATATAGCCTTGCGAAATAATTACTGTCGTCAACAGTATCAGCAGGAAGCGATAGCTGTGATTTATGTGCCATCAGATCAACAACTTGCGGACAGTCTGACGAAACCAAATTCATCAGTTCGAATAGAGTGACTCACCCATTACTCGGAAGCGTTCAGCACTTATGCTGGACACATTAATTCTGCAGAGCGACATTGAGACCGGTCGACGTCTATCGTCGTCAGGGGGAGTGTTGTATAATCCATGTAGATTGCCAGGGCAGACGCTTGGGGCCACGTCGCGGTTAGTGCACGTGACGGTGGAGCTAAACCGTATAGGTTTAGTGTGCGATGCGTGCATTGGCAAAATGGAGCCAACCAGATCTCGATGAAACAGGGTTAATGGGACTAGCCAGAGACCGATAGAATCGGGGAGAGCGAGAGATACATTTCTCCTAGGAGAGAAATGATGTAACAAAGGGAATGTTCTAGCACGGGGCTGTGGACAACACAGTAAGTCTGGAACGACATATAAGGAGGACTTGACCTCCGTTCATTCACTTGTAACTAAGTTTCCTTAATATACAATTCAAGTCTTACATACAAAGAGAACACACGCGACAGTGATAATAGAGACCTACTGCAAGTACGAGTTCCCCAGTAGCACCCATCATCCCGCTCCTATATAGCCTCGTTATTATAACACTTTCTCTTCCACCTCTCGGGACCTCTTCCTGTCTCCCAGCCGCCCGTCGATGGAATTTCTTCTAAGGCCACTCATGTTTAAAGGTGTTCCCCTCCGGACGTAATGTTTTCCCGCCACACATATGTTGCTTGAGTTTGGTTGCTGGATATTATGGTTTTACCTGAGTTGGTTGATCTTGCCGGTCAGGAAGAGTGTTGGAAATGGAGACACAGAGTATTGTGGACGTACGGGCCCTCCATTTTGTCTAGGTTGCTGACACAATCTTGCGTGTATTTAAGAGGTTGGAATGGATAATATGGTAGCGCTTCAGGCTACCTATTGAATATATGTGTTACAGGCTAATGCCTTAGTAGTTGAATCCGGAGATTATCCGGCTCTTTTTGATTACATAATGCGACGCTAGTAACACGTTGGGGGTAGCTAGTGATTAGAGTGTAAATATTTTCTCTCCTTAGATTAATATAGACTCATTTTTGGGCACTTTCGAGCAAACAGCAACATTGCCTGTCCTCTCACAATATGAGCGGCTTTATCTCAGGGAGTTGTATTATCAATGTTCCGTAGGGTACGAGTTGTGGGGTCTTTGGAAGAATGACTAATTCTGTGGTGATGAAATATGGGAACGAGATCATAGTCTTGTAAATAAATAGAAGGCTTTTAGTCATGTATCTGCTCGTGTGACATTTGGGGAAGTTCTCAAGTTGGCTTGAGATGCACAATCAATATTTTACAATTCCTCTAAGGAGAGAATATGTATGTACAAGAAGGGCTTATTTATACCCGCGCTCTCCTCCAATAAGTGGCCCGCATCTATTCTAAAAAGCGGACAGGCGTACCTATGTAGAGTTTAGGTTTCTGCATTGGTGTTAACTCCCGACGCTCGCCCTACCACTCGGCTACTTTTCAATCAGCTTCGCCGTGCCCGAAACAATCCTCTCTGAGCACATCCGAGTACTGTTAACTTTCTCAATAGATGTTCTGGCACACAGTTCACCACACAGTCCTTGTGACGCCCCGACATTTTAGTGGCCACGTGGTCTTCGGTCCAATAGTTGGTAAGCCGACACAGGGTCAATCCAGGAATTCCAACGACTAGTTTCACACACACGAGTCTTGTGTGTGACAGATTACGATACGAAAGGTTTGTCATGGATATTGGTTTTCATGCGAAACCCTTGGGTTGTAGGCAATGAGGGACAGGAGGTTTCGTGTTGGCAACTTTATTTGAACAGTTGAACCTCCTATGTACATATACAGATTCATATCCTCCTAGATACTTTTCTCTTTAGTTTAGAATCTTATGATTTGAGTCCACGCCAGCTTTTGACCACTCGCCAATCGTCTTTTGTCCCTCGAGTTTCCACATTATTCTAAACTCACACTCTCTCCAAAGACCTGGGAAGGTCTAAACAATACCCCTCAATAAGTTTTTTATATACGAACCTACTGATTGATAGCTTCGTCGGTGAACCTTGCTTACTCTAAGCTTCACCTATAACTCTTGTCTCACCAATTGTGTTGTACCGCCTTCTGTATAATATATCTTACGCAATGATGCACACACCACCCGGAAAACATTCCAATAAAGATGGTAATAATAAATGGAATAACATTAACCAACGCCGAAAATCAAAGAATAAACGAACCTCGTCAGTTGACTTCGTCCATTGTAGAGCAGGCTCTCCTGGGCCATCTACAGCTATTCTAACCCGTGCATCTGCTCTCCGTCGTTCACCGATAAGTCCCCTGTACCCGAATTGTCGTGATGATTTACAGCTATCTCCCCCACCTCCCCTCCAACAAACGAGCAATGAGGACATAGCCAACATACTCCGAACGATACAGCTTCAGTTATCCGAACAATCTCGAAAGATAATGTCACGGCGTAGAATAGGCACAAGTGAAAGTACAGCTTGTATGGCGATTATTCAATCTGTCGAGCGAATACTAAGCTGGAGAAGAATAGAAAGGAACAGAATCTAATAACAAAAAGCCCTGAGGCTATTCCTATTCGGGCGGGTTTCCACTAAATTGCCGCGCACGTGCTTCTTCCCGCATCAGCCATTAATCTCACCTCCTCCATCCACGTAATCGTATATCATGACGGAGCGGAATGCCGTGCCGTGACAGATAACTGTCCAGGACGAACTAATTGCTAATTTGTCAGCCTCAAAAACCACAAATACAAAAAAAGACAAAGGCAAACAACCTAATTACCATCCTCCTGTTTCGATTATTCCTGAGGTTTTACCGCATCAAAAGGTAAAGAAATCACCCGAAGAAGAAACAAACCTTATCTACACAGTGCCGGCCAGGCGTAGAAACAAGTTCCTGGAATCCAACGATAGTCACAGTAGCGCGGATGATGTAGGTTCATCTCACGATGATACCCCGAACCGAAGACATTCTAGAAGAACCAATTTTTCTAGAGCCCCCGTAAATGACCGAGTCTATCGAGTTCCCGACCTTTCAGAGAAATTGGACGACGGGATAAGCCCAACCTTTGACGCTTGGGAAATAATGCTCCAAGGAAATCTGTCCAACTACGCATGTTACCTAACGAATCAAATAGCGCGGAAAACATACGTATTCAGCCAGACAAAAGGTACCGCGCAGTCACACCTGACCCAACGGATGAAGTCGGATCATCCTCAGCACTTCCATGACGACCAAGAAATGATAAATTGGCTATCTGGATTCTTTCGTGATCCTAATGAGCGTGAAACAGCGCGTGTGTCTTACAATAAATGCCGGATGTCGACCTCGGAATCGTTTAATCACTTTTACAGTCGTTTCTCGGAGTTATCAAGTAAAGCACGCATCGCCCCTGAAGATACTTTGTCGGATCTATTCCACAAACTCAGCCCGGACTTGCACAAAATCGCCATTTCGTTTATGGCTACGGGTCCCACTTTATCGATAGCGCTCCAAAGATTCACGTATTTCGATAACGAGCTGAAGCTTAACCGAGAAGCAATAGCTAGCCAAACTCGTCGAATAACTCCAAATCCACCTATTCACGTGAGATCTCCCCACCAAAAGTCGAGCTCACCGAACGATTTGGCCCGTGAACGAAGCCTCGGTCCTTTATCTTCCCATTCTACTCTCGCCGCGCAGAAAAGCTCACGTCCACTGCCCACGACCATCAATTCGGAAGCTGTAAAGTGTTACAACTGCCAGAAGATAGGTCACTACAGTACCGACTGTACGCAGGCCCGTCGTAGCCAGTCCAACATATCCAGCCAAATTCAGGAAATAGAGGTGGATCAAACAACAACGGAAGATCAAACTCAGTCGGATTCGGAAAACGACGAGCCCTAGAGGAAGTCTCCTCTCTAGGGCATTTGGTCGAGTTGTTCCAAATCAACTACGACCGGTTGATGGGGAATCTAGATATATTTCGTGTTCCTTGTAGATTAGTTTCCAATGGAATATCGGTTTCAATTCTAACTCTCCCTGATTCCGGAGCACATGGTTTTTGCTTCATAGACCGAAAGGTAGCAGAAAATGTCTGTGACCGCCTAGAAATCCAGCCTATGGCTCTACCCAAACCCATCACACCAAAGGGTTATAACGGCTCGCGCGGGCGTATTATTACTCATTTTCTTGTTTGTACAATGGTGGTTGACGGATATTCTCTCAGCCAAATTCCTTTTCTCATTCTAGATCTCGCAAACCAAGATGCCATACTTGGTGACGGTTGGATGGCTCACTTCGACGTTCTTCCAGACTTGCGTAATCGTAAATTATATTGGCGCACCCCTCCCCAACAAAAACCTTCTTTTTGCCGTACCCTCAATATTCCGCTGAAAAAATCTCGTCCTTTCCCTGAACACCAAATTGACGCAGACAGAAGAGACGCCGCATTTATCCAAGAAATAAATATCCCTGAAGGCGAGGAAATATTAAAAAAAATCATACGGTACGCCTTCTCAAAAGAAAAGTTGTGAGATTCTCCCTACCCTCAGAATCATTAATTCCATTAACTACTTCATCGAAATCAAATAACCTTGCAGCGAGACCAAGTAAGCCCTTGGTAAATGAGCGTCTCCATCACTCAAAAAGAAAGATTATAGCTTCCAATACAGTGAAGGCTGATATCCTCGAAATTTCTGCAGTGACTTTTAACCTGCTGGCGCGCCGCAAAGACGTGGAAACTTTCTCGACTAGTCTCCAAGAAATCGATCATGAATTAAATAGTCGAGAATTAGATAACGCAAATTGTGAAAATGGTCAAGATGTAGATCGTCAAATTTGTCCATCACAATATCACGACTACCTGGATGTCTTTTCAAAAAGCGCATCGGACTCAATTCCGCCCAATCGGCCGTATGACCATAAAATAGAAGTAGAAGGCAACGAAATTCTAGGTTATGGTCCTCTTTACAACCAATCCAGCGAAGAATTGCGAAATGTTAAACAGTATTTGTTGGACAACTTAGACAAGGGCTGGATTGTCCCCAGTCAAGCGCCCTTTTCTTCCCCTGTTCTATTTGTTAAAAAACCCAACGGAGGTTTAAGATTTTGCGTAGATTATCGGAAGCTCAACAACATTACGAAAAAAGACCGCTACCCTCTCCCGCTAATTGATGAAACCCTCGCCCGCCTAAACAGTGCAAAGATATTCACGAAGTTGGACATTCGCCAAGCGTTTCACCGAATACGCATGCATCCTGATTCAGAAGAATTAACGACTTTCCGTACTCGATATGGTTCCTATAAGTACCGTGTTCTCCCGTTCGGCCTCACTAACGGGCCCGCTACTTATCAGAGATATATGAACGACACACTATTTGATTATTTGGACGTCTTCTGTACAGTTTACCTGGACGATATCTTAATTTACTCTGATGATCTTTCCGAGCACGAGACTCAAGTCAAGCTTGTCTTACAACGCTTGAGGGATGCCGGGCTTCAGGTTGATATTAAAAAGTGCGAGTTTGGCGTAAAAAAGACAAAATATCTGGGGTTTTTTGTTGGTACTGACGGAATTCGCGTTGATCCTGATAAGATTTCTGTCATTAAAAATTGGAAGCAACCAACTAACGTCAAAGGAGTACAATCTTTCCTCGGATTTTGCAATTTTTACCGACGGTTCATCCGAAATTATGGAGTAATTGCTAAACCCTTAACTCGTCTCATTCATAAAGATGCCGAGTTTTGGTTTTCAGAGGAATGCAGAGCTGCCTTTCAAGAACTAAAAAATCGTATGATTAACGCCCCCGTTCTTTCACACTATGACCCTAGCAAAGAATCCAGGATTGAAACTGACGCGTCTGATGGTGTTATTGCTGGAGTTTTTTCCCAATTATCTGATGACAATGATTGGCATCCTGTGGCTTTCTTCTCGAAAACGATGGCCCCAGCTGAATTGAATTACCAGATTCATGACAAGGAAATGCTAGCAATAGTGCGCTCTCTTTCCCACTGGCGCGCAGAACTACAAGGCACACCAAAGCGAATCGAAATCTTCACTGACCATAAAGCTTTGGAATATTTCATGACATCCAAATCCTTGAATGCTCGTCAAGCACGATGGGCCGAGGCACTATCTGAATTCAACTTCTTAATAAGATACCGTGCAGGCAAAGCAAATGCCGCTGCTGATGCACTGTCTCGTCGTGAACAAGACGTAAAACAGCAAGCTTCGATGAAATCAGCAATACGGAATAAAGCCCTATTAACCAAAAGTAGTGTAGAAGACCCCCCCACAGAATTAGCTCTTAATATCTCCTTCGTCGAGACGTTTGAGCTTGCCGATCGCCTCCTGAATGTAAACAAGTCTCATTCATCACTGACTAAACTTCGTGATCTTGCTAAAACCGGAGAAGAACATTATAAGCTGGAAGAAAATCTTTTACTATTTGACGGGCGACTAGTGGTTCCAGATGCGGATAATATTAGAACAGAACTCGTGCGTGAAGCACACAATCAACCTTCAACAGCCCATCCGGGAACCAAGAAAACCTATAAGTTGTTAGCAGAGCGTTATTATTGGAAAGGTATGAAATGCTTCATTGAACAGTTCGTTGCAAATTGCCACCCCTGTAGGAGATCGCACTTGAACCACGATAAAACTCCCGGATGGCTTCATTCGCTGCCAGTTCCAAACCACCCATGGCAACACATTTGTGCTGATTTTAAAGACATGCCGGAAGATGATGAGGGGCATAATATGGTGGCTGTGTTTATTGATCGTCTAAGTAAAAAAGCAGTCACCATTCCTTGTAAAAAATCTGTGAATGCAAAAGATCTCGCGGAAATGTACTATGTCCATTGCTTTCGACACCTGGGAGTGCCCGAATCAATTGTGTCCGACCGCGGCCCGCAGTTTATCTCAGAATTTTTTGGTACACTCTGCTTACTCCTTGGAGTTAAAAGAAAACTTTCGACAGCCTACCATCCAGAAACCGACGGGCAGACCGAAATAATGAATCAATATTTAGACCTTAGACTCCGTCCTTTTGTAAATCACTTTCAAAATAACTGGTCTCGCCTACTCCCACTGATGGACTTTGCACAACTTGCGTTACACCATGATAGTATCAATACCTCTCCATTCCAGCTACTTCATGGCCATCCACCTCGCCTATCTTTTGACTGGAAAGCTCCTCAAAAGCCAGAAAATGCTCGTCAAGCTATTGCACAAGAAGAAGCAAAAAATCGAATTCATCAAATGCAAGAAGCATGGGAATGGGTTCGTCATCATATGGAGAGTGCACAGCGGAAGAAACAAAAAGACGTCGACATTCATCGTCGTGAACCGGATTTTCAAGTTGGCGATAAAGTTTGGTTGTCTACAAAAAATTTATCTCTAGACCGGCCTAGTAAAAAACTTGGTCATCAAAATGTAGGACCATTCAAAATAGTAAACAAGAAAGGATGGTCATACGAATTAGACTTACCAGCGTCGATGGGAGAAATTCATCGTGTTTTCCACGCCAAGCTCCTTCGAAAAGACCCTGCTAGCCCAGTACCAGGACAGATAAATCCGCTGCCCGAAGCTCTAGAAATAATTCCAGGTCATAAAGAATGGGTTGTTGAATCTATCCGCACCTGTAAATTAAAGTACAAAAAATTGTATTACAGAGCAAATTGGCTGGGAGCTGATGAAGACCCGGAATATTACCCGCTTCTAATTTCATGTACGCCCCACACTTAATTAAGCGGTTTCATCTCGAAAACCCCGCCATGCCAGGCCCTCCTGTAGCACTTCCGAGGTGGATCGATGCGTGGGAAAAAGGAATAGAAGATTATGATTATCTTGAAGATAATTCGTCTATGGACAGAACTCTGCGGTCAGCGTTCTTTAGAAAGGGGGGGTAGTGTGACGCCCCGACATTTTAGTGGCCACGTGGTCTTCGGTCCAATAGTTGGTAAGCCGACACAGGGTCAATCCAGGAATTCCAACGACTAGTTTCACACACACGAGTCTTGTGTGTGACAGATTACGATACGAAAGGTTTGTCATGGATATTGGTTTTCATGCGAAACCCTTGGGTTGTAGGCAATGAGGGACAGGAGGTTTCGTGTTGGCAACTTTATTTGAACAGTTGAACCTCCTATGTACATATACAGATTCATATCCTCCTAGATACTTTTCTCTTTAGTTTAGAATCTTATGATTTGAGTCCACGCCAGCTTTTGACCACTCGCCAATCGTCTTTTGTCCCTCGAGTTTCCACAGTCCTCTAAATATGTCACTCCCTGTGCTTGAGGCAATCCTCCCTGCAACTGTCCGAGTGTTTGCTAGTCGTCCAAGCAGTAGAGTGAGTTTTCCATTACCTGAAGTCCTAGTGGGTGGAAAGGGTGCCTGCGTTGGCCAACACAGGCTACAGGGTTTATTGTTGGTTCACCAGCTGTTACAGCTCGTCACTTTAAGATTTTCATTTGTATCTAGCTCTGAGTTCAGTTTAAATAAAACACCACTTTAAGACCATCACAAGATGCAAGAGTTATTTGCAGGCAAAATGCTACCGAGCTGATAACCTATTGAAGGGTGGTGGTGTATATGTTTGTATACACTTGGTATCTTCAATTGAATGGTTGTGACTACTCAGGGGGCTTAGACTGTACTTGTGTAACAGCTAGAGAGCCGGTACTTTCCCGTAGCCAGTACTGGCAAGTACTGGCGTATAACTATTAGGGATCAGGCCGAAGAAAGAGTCTTACACAATATACTAGAACTACTGATGAAGTATCTAAAAGGTCCCATATGAATAAAACTAGGATTAAATGTCAGAGAAGCTGCTAGAAGGATATCCTTGAAGCAGCAACTGGAATCATCTAGATGTGAACCGATCTTAAAGGGAAGAATCTAGAAGTCAAAAAGTCTGTATGTATATCTAGCATAGCATGTAAAACTTAGATCTCTATAGTTGGCTTGTTATAATACCATCATCCATACAAATGCGCCTTTGTTATGAATTAGTTGTAGGTAATTTGGATTGGGTGGCGCACGGACTATTTCGTAAATTCGGTTAGGGCTAGGCAAATGGGGCGTAGATTATGTTGGTTGGAATATTAGAATTTGCTCCTTAGTTTGAACAAATTTTGTTTTAAGATACACGACCTTATACCCTTCGATAATCAGAACTAAATATATCTACTTGATTAACTATTCGTGATTTACCTGCACCCTTGAAATCTTTGTCTTGCCAAAACTGACTCGACCTCTGTAGCTTAACAGCTCCGTAATCCAGTCCATAAGTAAGATTCATAACAGCCTTGCTTTCTATAGTTGATCACGACAACTTGGGTAGTTATGGCAATAATGCCTTTTGGGTTGTAAATGGTATCTTATTGAGTGTTGTTATTATGTCATTGGTTATTTACATGATGATTTGTTGGAAAATACACTCTGTACGATATTATATGGATAAATATGATGAAGTAAAGAAGACTTAAATTATTTTACAACTATGGGAACATTGGACTTATATATACATCAAAGAGAGAAATTCCCGCTAGCCTCGTGTGCCTGTCAAACCTAGTGATGACTAGCCACCTCTCATCTACCATGATGAGCCAAGGTACACTGTAGTACGTAAATATCCAAACGTATAGGCGACAGTAGGCGCGATTAGCGTACTCAGGACATTTGTAGAGAGAGTCGATCTTGTCGGGAACCTGAGACGAAACAGGTAATGATTGAGTCATAAATTCGAGAGTCAGAATTTCCAACACTCCCCCTGACCGACAAGACCATTGAGATTTTAACTGATAGATAAGTAAATGCCAAGTTCATAAAATTAGTTGTATAAAGGCGCTAGTCTGGTCTAGTCGCTCCCTCTGCCGAAATAATATTAGTAATAGCATTTGAAGATGGCAGTTTCTTCATGCAATAAAGAATTCCCGGTAAATGTTGGGAGGTTAAGTTTGAAGAGTGACTGTCTCTTTTATTATAAGTGTGACTAGACATTGAAATAGGTCGTAGGCCACGATATTGTGCCGAAGGCGGCTTTGAAGATTTGCCATTAGATATGCAGCGCATCATGGCAGAAGAGTGGTCGTTAAAAGACGAAATATTTCTCTTAGGAGAAGTTATAGGTGTCAGGGCTCTCTTGGGACTTGGTTACTTAACTTGGAAATGGTTGGTGGGAAATCTTGGATACTTGATAATAAAGACAATATATTAACAGAAGACTAGGTTCTTGATTCTTGGGTATCTAGGTAATAGTACAAGACTGAAAGCTGGAGAGCTTTCGACATGAAGATACCTCAGCTACTTATACTTCGACACTATCTACTACAGACTACAGTAATCTAGTTCCAGCCCAATTCCTGTCGAACTCCTGAGAGTGACCTAGAATCTGATCGAAGCCCAGTGAACTGGTAAGAGTACAAAATACTATCCGGAAACATCTAGAAACTAATTGCTAGAATAGCTTAGAATGCCATCGAAGTAACTCAACACCATGAATCATCTCCACATCAGTCAGTCCGTGACAATAGGGCCGCCGTTGATATGAGGCGGCAGAGATGATCGAGGAGAAATTTCGGGTGTTACATCAGCCGGCGATTGATGACAATTTCTAACCGGACTGGAAAAAATGGGATGTCGGATCTTTGAAGTGGCGAAGACATTCGATGTATTGGCGGTTTTCGTCCGAAAATTATCCATGGAGACAACAGTCTCCGAACATAAGCCAACAAATTTGTTAGCTACCAATGGGTGTTCATATTGGGCAGTTTTGAAAAAAAATAATCCTGCCTCAGGCCTAGCGGTTGCAACAACCGATCCAGAGCCTGAAAGAACGCTAATTCCCATTTGGTTAGACAAAATTCCAAAGTTGTTGGCAAGAAGCTGTGTTCCTGATACCAAATTCCTGGTACACCCAGGCACAAACCAAACATCATCAAATCTCACCATCTTACTTAGGCCTTTATTCTCGAGGTCGAAAACGCGAAACTCGACAGAGCCAACACCAGACACGGCCACATGATGTCCCGAAGCCGACTGTATGGATTTATTAATTGGAGACAGAGAGGTGAATGCCGAACGATCGCAGAAAATGTGGTGTGTGGCGCCAGTATCGAGTACAACACTCGAATTACTATTATTTTGAGGAGCATATTTGCTCTCTCCCGCCAGCCATGCACCATCTTCAGAACTATGCGATCTCGTACTTATCCCTACTCTATTATTCGTCCTAACCATTAGTTGGCTCTTCTTTTCGCGGACTAGTGAAGCCTTGGCTGGGTTCTTAGCGGCCCACTTTGTGCCATCCGGAGTATCTAACCAGATGAAGCAGAATTCTCTGGTATGGCCCTTGCGATGGCAGTGTCTGCATACAGTGGTTCTCCTCAAATTTGAGTTAGGCCCATGGGCAAGGGCGACAACCGGTTCTATGGGCGAAAAATGGCGCTTGGAGTTCTCTTTCGTAGAACGCAACGAGTTTACTGCATCAGAAAAGGTTAGAGATTTATCTAACTTGAGAACTGTAACCGATCCACTGTATCGTCCATCGCAGCAACCGTCAAAATAATTTAAAAGCCGATTTTTCTTTGCAATGTCGGAAGGACGTTGTGATGGGTCGATAGAAGCTATACGGGACTGTAATTCTGTAAGTTTGAAAGCGAAGAGATCCACTTCCGTCCCTTCATCCATAGAAAGACTCCAAAACTCCTTCAGTAGGGTATCGACGTCTCCATCGTCCTTCGGTTGGTAAAAATCACACAGGGTTTCCCACATGTCCCTGGCAGTCTCCTTCGACTCTATGAGGTAATAGACTTCCTCAGGAACCAGCTGTAAAATTGCTGACCGAACTCTAGCATCATATCTTACATATGAACTCCTCGTTTCTTTAGCATCCGCTGTTAGTAAAGTTGACGCTTCAGCCTTTACAAGCTCAGGTATTCTTCGGAGGTGTCACGGGTCCTGGGCCCGCTAAGATACCCCCTGTAAAATAGCTTTCTATTGCACACTCTCCAGCGCATCATAGAGCGACTCTTGTATTTTCATTACTTTAGAGAATCAGAATAGACTTTGATTACTTCGTTCAATTGTACAGATCACGACCTCATTTCGTGACATATTCTGATTCTCTAAAATCATTTTATCCTCATCTAGCCACACCTGCGACGCCTCGCGGTACCGGCAACAACCTCACGTTAACCCAACTTGAATCAAATTTCTGAGCCTTGAATACATTTTTTTTCAGCTCTCAAATACTCTCAGCTCGCTACATCTCAGCCAGCACCCAAGTTGATTTCAGTCATGTCACAAATCAACACTAACAATCAAACCGCAGAAGTCCCCAAGCCGATAATACAATGGCCGAAATGGTCTGGAGATTCTGCGGACTTTCCCGCTTTTCACATCAGCCTTGAAGGAGTCGCAGAGGAGCACACAAACAACAAATCTTTTTGTTACTCGGTTTTCTCCCAATCTCTCCCCGCCGAAGCTCAGCGTCGAGTTGCACCGTGGATGAGAGCTCAGAAAAAGTCTAATGATTGGAGTAGCGAGAAGTTTATATCCCATCTTGAAGACCTATTTGTCGATAGGGATGCAGCGACAAGAGCCCAGACCAAGATCAACGCCCTTCGCCAAGGACCGCGACAAACGTTTGCTAACTTTAGATCAGTTTTCGAGCAACTTTGCTCTGAAGCAGATCACCTCGCACCAGTTGGGGCATCCAAGGTAAATGCTATGAAGTGTGCGCTAGCTTCACACCTTCGTCAGGGAATAGCTTATCGTCAAGGAGTTTCGGAAACAAATTACGATAGCTTTGTCAGAGAGGTCCAAAGCCTTGCCAAAGAGCTGGAATCAATTCCTAGCTTCAGAGAAATTCGAGGTTCTGATAAAGAATCATTTTTAGTTGAACGCACCTCACAAGCTACTCTGACTGCTATAGATAGAAATAAAGACATTTGCCAGCCAAACCAATCCTCAAGCAGAATAAGTCAGCCTGCAACACTATTCGACAAAGATGGCGATATCCAGATGGCCGATATAAGCTCGCTTCAAAGCCAAATCGACGCTCAGACTCAAGTAATTCTAGCAGTGCTTAAAGGGACAAGCTCGAAGGTTTCAGGTGGTAATAGTCGGACAAATGATGAGCGCCCATTTCCTCCAGAAGTTTCCAAAGCCGAAAGAAACCAACGAATTGACAACAACAGGTGTGAAAGGTGCGGCAAGTCTCCTTCTCACAGATGGGGAGATTGCCGCTATCGAAACTTTCGAGAAAACCCAACGCCCAGAGGCTATAGTTCTACACGACGGGCTGGGGTGAATTCGATGAGTAAGGAGCCATCAAAAGGTGAATTTATTTCGGATTCGGAAAACTAGTTGCCTCTGAGAAAAGTCGTGCTCAGAGGCCAATGGTATATGATTCATTCGGTGTAAATTTAAAGAAGGAGCCGTCGTTAAGGGAAATTCTAGTTGCGAAAAAGAGAATGGATAGCAAGCCGTTTTTAATAGATACCTTTATTAATGACCAATTCTTTCTCCCAGCTCTTTTTGACTCAGGCTGTCTCCCATACGCTGCTTTCAGCGAAAACATCGTACAGAAACATAAACTTCCACGCATTACAGTACAACAAAGAAATCTTCAGCTTGCCAAAAATGACAAGTCCCCCCATAAAATAAACCAAATAACATATGTCACCCTTGATATTAATGGTCGACGAGAACGGTTATGGGGATACGTCATTCAAGGCTTGCACTATGATTTAATACTTGGTAAGGGATGGGCAGAAAGAAATAATGTTGTGTACCAAGCAAAAACCCATACTCTTTATGTTAATAAGGGGAATCAGCAACATTTCAACGTTTTATTAACAGCACCCTATGTTATGAATTAGTTGTAGGTAATTTGGATTGGGTGGCGCACGGACTATTTCGTAAATTCGGTTAGGGCTAGGCAAATGGGGCGTAGATTATGTTGGTTGGAATATTAGAATTTGCTCCTTAGTTTGAACAAATTTTGTTTTAAGATACACGACCTTATACCCTTCGATAATCAGAACTAAATATATCTACTTGATTAACTATTCGTGATTTACCTGCACCCTTGAAATCTTTGTCTTGCCAAAACTGACTCGACCTCTGTAGCTTAACAGCTCCGTAATCCAGTCCATAAGTAAGATTCATAACACTTTGTTCGAACTCACATTACAGACCTCGAGTCAGCTTTGACAAATCTAAATCCAACTCGATTAATTAAGTTAAAATCAAAAATGTCGACCGAAGAATCAACTACTGCAAATGCCAATTTACTTGAGAGCGAGTGGGATAAATTAGCTGCTCTGATCGGGGAAATTCAGAGCCAGCCAACCAGCTCTTCGGCTCCGATACCAATGGGTGCACATCCTAAGGTCAAAATGTTCTGTACCCAAGCTTTTGTAATGGGTAAGCAAGCTGCCAGTCATCCTGAGATTATGGGACCACAGATCCCCTCTACAGCTTGCGATAATCAGCAATTTCTGATGTACGAGTACTTCTCGCTTGGTATGGATTCGTGCCGCACAATTAATCCATCGACTTCGACATCAAGGCAAGAAGGCAACAGGCCTGACCTGTTCTATGGAGATCGTGATAAATTTAAGGCGTTCTCCAGACAATTAGCACTCTGGTTTGGTCAAAATCCAAACAATTTTAGATCTGATAATGAAAAAATTAGTTTCGCTGCCAGCTACCTCCGTGGTGAGGCATTTGAATGGCTTGAGCCTTTTGTGAACGAATCCGATGGGAAAGTTCAATTCGACACCTTCGACAACTTGATGCATGCCCTGAGAGCGGCCTTTGCAGATCCTGATTCATACGCCACGTCTGAGAGGGAGTTAGATCAGCTCAAACAATATTCATCTTGTTCGGCATACTTTTCTAGATTCTCGGCGTTAATATCGCAACTTGGCTGGAACGAAGATGCTGTGAAAATCCACCACTTCCGCCGTGGACTAAAGGATGGAATCAAGGATATGCTAGTGGGAAGAGATGTCCCATCAACAATAAATGAATTCGCTGCATTGTGCATTAAATTAGATAACCAGAATCAGGCACGAGCACAAGAGAAAAAGAGCGTGGGGCCATTGAGGCTACAGAATAATCCACTGAAGCAAGCGAACTCAAATTCGTATTTGCCACCACCTTCGCCCCAATCCGCCCCCCAGCAACCTCCTGGAGAACCCATGGAGCTCGATGCAGCATCGCGCAATGCCTATCGTAGGGCAAATAATTTGTGTACATATTGTGGAGCGTCTGGGCATTTTGTCAGGTATTGCCCAAAGGCTGAAGCAAAAAAAAATAAAGTAGCATCTGCAATTGTACAATCACCAGATCAACCTGAAGAAAATTCGTCTACTATATTTGAAACAAAAAACTAGGACATCTAGAGGATAAGCGGCAATCTTTTAGTAAAATTTGGGCCGCAATACATTCAATTAACTTCAATTTGGGAAATAAACCACCACTTGTTTTAAACACTATAATCAACAAAAATATTTCTTCTTCATCAATGGTGGATTCCGGCGCAACTTCGCTCTTTGTCGATTCTTATTTCCTTGAAAAAAATAATTTAATACCAAAAAAGAAAAAATATCCTGAGACTTTAAAAGTCGTTGATGGCCGTGAATCAGTTAGTGGAGCTATAACACACGAGATTGAGTTAAGTTTACAGCTTGGTGATCATTCTGAGTGTGCCCTGTTCCAGGTAACAAAGCTCTCAGATTATCCTATTATACTTGGAAAAGCTTGGCTCAATCGTCATGACCCTACAATTCATTGGTCTTCAAATTCGATCTTGTTCACATCAGAATTCTGTCAGTCTCATTGTCTTCATAATAGGGACTCTGATGTCTCAATCTGTTCTGTCACGCTACCTGTTCTCAACAAATTAGCAAAGCGTGAAAACCTTGAAGTCTTCGCTATTTCTGTTAGGGAAATTGAGGAGCATCTAGAAAAATCAGAAAAATCCGAATCTGAAGAGTGCAAGGAATTACTTCAGAAAATCCCACCGGAATTCCATGACTTGTTGCCGCTGTTCACTAGAAAGGAAGCAGATAAGCTTCCTCCTCATAGGTATGTCGACCATAGCATAGAGCTTGAGGAAGGCAAAAAGCCTCCATTTGGCCCATTATACAACATGTCGAATTTGGAACTTCGCGCTCTCTGGAACTACCTTGAGGAAAATCTAAAAAAAAAATTCATTCGTCCTTCGTCTTCGTCCTCGGCCTCACCAGTTTTATTCGTTCGTAAGCCTGGAGGTGGATTGAGATTCTGTGTGGATTACAGAGGGCTTAATTCCCTGACCAAAAAAAATCGATATCCACTACCCTTAATAGATGAAACTCTCCGCCAACTACAAGCTGCAAAAATATTCACTCGACTCGATCTTCGTGGAGCATACAATTTGATTAGAATTCGAGAAGGAGATGAACATTTGACGGCATTCCGCACCCGCTATGGACTATATGAATATCTAGTTATGCCATTCGGCCTCACAAATGCTCCTGCTACTTGCCAGCAATATGTTAATGATACCTTGAGACAGTATCTCGATCGTTTCTGTGTTGTCTATCTTGATGACATTTTGATATATTCTCAAAATCTGGAAGAGCATCGCCATCATGTCCGTCAAATACTAGAATCGTTGCTTCAAGCAGGACTCTATGTCAAGGGAGAAAAATGCGAGTTCTTCACTACTTCGACAAAATTCCTTGGGTTTGTTATCTCGACATCCGGTATATCCATGGATCTAGCCAAAGTTTCAACAATACTCGAGTGGAATCCTCCCACATGTGTAAAAGAGCTTCAGTCTTTTCTTGGATTCGCAAATTTTTATCGTCGATTCATAGAAGGTTACTCCCAAAAGGTGAAACCTCTAACTAAATTACTTTGTAAAAATTCGACTTTTGAATGGTGTAATGAACAACAAGAAACATTTGAGGCTTTAAAGCAGAAATTTTGTTCAGCTCCAATACTCCGACACTTTGAGCCGAATTTGGAAACAATCCTCGAAACAGATGCTTCAGATTTCGCAATCTCAGGAATTCTGTCCCAGTATTTCCAACATTCAGGTAAAAAAATGCTACACCCAATAGCATACTTTTCGAGAAATTTGACTCCAGCTGAGCGCAACTATGGGATTGGTGACAAGGAGCTCCTCGCCATTGTAGCATCACTAGTGCAATTTCGACCATACGTTGTCAATTTGTCACAGCCTTTATTGATTCTTACAGATCATTCGAACTTGACAACCTTTGCCTCAAAACAAATCTTGAACAGAAGACAAGCTCGCTGGGCCAATGAGCTCTCAGAACTAAACTTCAAGATTGTTTACCGTCCAGGCAGTAAAAATCAACGCGCAGACGTGTTAACTAGAAGATCAGGAGATCTTCCTGTTGAAAATGAGGAACTGCAACCTGCAACAATACTCGGACCTGAGAAATTTGAAATTTCGGCGCTAGAAGCGCACTTTGAAGCAGAAATTAAAGAAAATTTGAAATTAGATTCATTTGGGCAGAGCATATTCAAGGCGCTTGATCAGGGACTAACTCGTCACCTAGGTGTCGATTTGGCTACATGCCGCAAAAATGATGATGGTCTTTTAGAAGTCAATGGACTAATTTATATACCACAAAACCTAGAATTCCAGCAGCGCATTATCAGCTCACGACATTCGCATCCTGCTGCAGGTCATCCAGGACAGGCAGCTACATTTGAACTAATATCTCGCGATTTTTGGTGGCCTGGAATTCGTAAGACCATCGCTCGTTACATTCGCAATTGTGATACCTGTCAGCGCATAAAACCTGTCCGACACGCACCCTATGGGTATATTAAGCCTCTGGAAATTCCTCAGCGACGTTGGGAATCAGTCTCTCTAGACCTTATCACGGGTCTTCCGTTTTCTAACTCATTTGATTCAGTACTTGTTGTGGTTGACCGTCTCACCAAGATGGCACATTTTGTACCCTGTAATACTGACTTGGATTCGACTAACTTTGCTCGCCTCTATCGCGATTCGATTTTCCGTCTCCACGGTCTTCCGAGCTCAGTAATTTCAGACCGTGGTTCGATTTTTACATCTGGCTATACTAAGGAACTTAGTAAAATTCTATCCATTGAATCTCGCCTTAGTACAGCATTTCATCCCCAGACAGATGGACAGACTGAGCGAGTAAATGCTATTCTGGAACAATATTTGCGGGGATATATTTCGTACCAGCAAGATAATTGGGTTGAGTATTTGTCTCTTGCTGAATTTGCATACAATAATTCGATTTCTGCAACCACTAAGGTTACTCCGTTCTTCGCAAACTATGGCTTCAACCCTCGATTTGAGATCCTAAGAAAGGATTCAAATAATTTGTCACCTTCGTTACCAGAATTACAACAGTTCCGAGTAAAACTAGAAAAACTCGAGCAGCACCTTCGACAGGAAATTGTTACGGGGCGAGAGAGTATTCAAGATAGAAGTCACGGGTCAAGATATGAACAAGATACGTAAGATGGAACGTAGACAAGATATGATGCAAACAAGATACGGAAATCTAACAAAACGTCGCACGCCCTCTACAGACGTGAACGAGGACTACTTAAGGGTCTCCTCGGACTAGCTCGACGCTAGTGTCAATAACAACACCAGTCCTTTCCATTCCTGTACAATTGGGTTACTATGACAACTAGACCCCCCACCGCTGCTTAGGCACATTTTCACCCTTTTATGGAGAGTCATGATAAGAACCATGACAGCAGCTCCCCCTTCTACGACTGTTGTCTCAACAGTTATCCTAAATTTGCGTCTGCAATGGCTTCGGCGTATTCTTTTTCCGTAGGTTTGGTTCTCCGAGGATTTGCTTTGTGGAAAGCTTGGACAAGTTTATCGGAATCTCCTGAAACAATATCAGATAAGGGTTGCCATGAAGTTTCGTATTGTCCCGTGTATTTCACTCGATATTGAAATCCTTTGTCTTTTAGGCGCCTAGATCCTACAATAGCGTCAACTTCGTATAAGTCTTCTCCAGATTTATCGACTTCAATGGGCGGATTGGGCTCGTTTACTTGTCCTGAAATAGGGTTGTTTGGATCTGGTCTAAGAAGACTTGTGTGAAAGATTGGGTGAATTGATCTCAAGTCATCAGGTAAGTGCAACTGATAACTATGACTACCTATTTTTTTTGAGATTGCGAATGGTCCTAAATTTTTCCAATCTAGCTTTTTGCATGGTCTTTTGGTCTTTATATTTTGAGCACTAACAAATACCTTATCCCCAACCTGATAACCTGGAGCTGAAGAGCGGTGACGATTTGCAAATTTTTCGTAGAAGGCCTGGGCAGCTCTCATATTTACTCGAAGAAAATCGTTTAATTGATTCATCTGATCAACAAACTTGTTTCCTAAATTTACTTGAATTTTTGAGTATTCGGACGCGGTAGGACTCAACTGGTGATATGGAGTTATTGCTGACCTGGGGTGCTGAGCTGAATTAGCGAAAAATGGGGTTACCTTAGTCGTCTCTGATTCGGTGTTATTCGCGTTGTACTCTGCAGATGGAAGCCAATCAACCCAGTCATCCTGTTGATAGTTGCAATATGCTCGTAAGTAGCATTCTAGGATGGCATTAAATCGTTCTGTTTGGCCATCAGTTTCCGGGTGCCATGCAGTTGAAAAGAGAAGTTTCGTTCCTGTACGCTCACAAACAGCGTGCCAAAACTTTGCTACAAACTGCGGACCTCTATCTGATACAATTGATTCCGGAAACCCATGATGTTTCCAGATATGCCGATAAAATAGTTTTGCAGTACCCATTGCATCAATATTTGTATTACAAGGAATGAAATGGCGTGCCTTCGTGAGTCGACAGCCAACAACCATGATACAATCATAACCTTCCGACTCAGGTAAGGGCCCAATAAAATCCACAGATATATCCCGCCAGCGTCGTTCGGGTATGGGAAGCTGTTTCAGCAGTCCTTGGTATTTAAGTCTTGATGGGTTTATTCGCTTGCAGATATGACAATTATTTGTGTATTGAGAGATGATTTGAAGCATGTTGGGCCACCAGTAATATCTAGAAATTTCTGCGAAAACCTTATTTCTACCATGATGGCCCCACTAGGATGATCGTGACAACTCTTTATTAAAAGGAGTTTAAGGTCTGGAATATCTGGAATATAAATCAAATTGTCATAATACAGCCGTTTATTTTTGATACTACATCGGGAGAGGTCAAGATGTTTAGACCGGTGAGGGCCTGGGCCTTGCAGGATCTGGATATATTTCTGGAGAGATTTATCTACTTTGTACCCGTCCGTAATGAGACTTTCAATCTGTTCGGAAGTAGTGAGTGAATGAATAGGAGTTTGAAGTGAAATTTGAGAGAGTTCTAGATTATTTTTGAGGTTGTGGACTATTATGGGATCGAGGTTATGAGGCTTGAGCACAACCTGGAGTTGTTGAGAGAGACGCTCATCCTCCTTATCTGACGGGCGGTCCTCAGATCGCCTGGTTAGTGCATCCGGTTTACCTCCTAGTTTACCAGGTCGATAGGTTATAACAAAGTTGAACCTGGATAGAAATTCTGACCATCGGGCTTGACGTCTATTAAGTGTTTTTGTGGACATAAAATACTCCAAATTTTTGTGATCAGAGATAACTATTACGGGATGTATTGTGCTTTGAAGCTCTGGGCGCCAGTGTTCAAAAGCGGTGACTACTGCTAGGAGTTCTTTGTCGTAAATTTCATAGTTAATTTGGGATGGCTGTAAGCGACCTGAGAAGAAAGCTACCGGATGAAGAATTTCCTCATCGTCGTACTGGGACAAGATACCACCGTGAGCCCAGTCGCTTGAGTCGACTTCAACAATGCACTGGCGATCAGGATCAAAGTGTCTCAGAATAGGTGACTTGGTGAAAGCTCCCTTTAAAGAAACAAATGCTTTCTCGCATTCTGTGGACCACTGCCATAATGTACTTTTCTTGGTTAGTTCAGTTAGTGGAAGTGCTACACGAGAGAATTCCTTGATGAAGCGACGGTAAAAGTTAGCGAACCCGAGGAAAGCCTGAACATCTTTGACACATGACGGGGTCTTCCAGAGTTTGACACACTCAATTTTGACTGGGTCCATTTCAATGCCTCGACAGGAAATAATTAGTCCTAAATATTTTACCTCTGTAGCTTCAAATTTGCATTTCTTGATATCCAATTGAAGCCCTGCAGTTTGAAGCTTGTCTAGAACCAAGTTAACGTGGCTTCGATGTTCCTCTAGCGTGTTACTGTATATTAGGACATCGTCCAAATATGCTGTACAGAATACGTCAAGATGTTCCTGGAGCGTGCTATTAATATAATTCTGAAAAGTACTTGGGGCATTAGTTAGACCAAACGGCATTACTAGTGACTCAAATAACCCATAGCGGGTGCGAAACGCGGTTTTCCACTCATCCCCCTTCGCTATTCTAATCCTATTAAATGCCGAGATCACATCAAGTTTAGTGAAATAGCGGGCTTTAGATAATCGATCGAGAGTTTCTGTGATGAGAGGAATAGGGTATCTATTTTTGACAGTAATAGCGTTTAACGCGCGATAATCCATGCAGAGTCGCAGTCCCCCATCAGACTTTTTTACGAATAATATTGGGGAGGCTGCAGGAGAAGAGCTTGCTTGAATAAAACCTTTCGAAAGATTATCGTGTAACCATTCACGAAGGGCTCCAAGTTCTTCGCGGGACATACCATAGAGTTTTCCAAAAGGGGGCTGAGAACCATCCTTAAGCATTATTTTATGGTCGATCGGGCGATGTGGAGGTAGCTCACGGGATTCCAGTTTAGAGAAAGCCGTAGTTTGGTGATGGAGCCACTGAGGTAATCCGACTTGAATTTCTTTGGCCTCATCTTCGATTAGAGCTTGATCTATAGCGTAGAGAGATAAAGTGAAAACTTCGGTAGAATCCTGATTTACTAGATGATTGAAAGGGGTAGCACCTATCATTTTAATGTCAAGGTGGTCGATATGTGTCTCTCGATCGGGTGTATTGAGAGATGAGACAAGGTTGACAGCGTTCAATCCTTTTATCGCTTTGATAATTACACGGCCCGAATGACTGGGCTTGAGTGGCATGATACAAGATTTTGAGCAATAAGGTGACGAAAAATACATAGAGTTGGTCGACCAATTGATGCTAGGGTTGTGTCGAGATAGCCATCCATGACCCAATATAATAGGGAATAGGCCTAACTTAGTGACAAATAGGCGGGAAACTTCGGTATGGTTGGATATAGATAGTTTGACCATCACGAAATGAGTCACCATACCTGCTGACGAGCTTCTGCCGTCCACAACTCGTAGGGTGCGTGGATTTTCCAGTTTAATTAATTTTAAAGAGTGTAATTGCACGAATGAGATGTCAATGAAACCATAACCATTACCACCGGAATCAATAAATGCACATGAGTTTACTATCTTATTATCAGATATAAGTTGACAAGAAAATACAAGTGAGTTTAATTTTTTCAAGGATGGTTCGGATAATGATGATATAATTAATTCTGATTTCATTATCATACATTCAGAGCGACCAGGATCGTGACAATGATCCTGATCTAATCTTTTAACTGTTGTTCTGGATCTCTTGGAATATTTGGCTCCATGTAGAGCTGGTTGACCATACCTCTATTCCTAGTGTTGCAGCCAATTGCCTGATGACCTGATTTCCCACATCTCATGCATAATCCCAGTTCAAATCTCCTGAAACGTTCCTCTCGTGTGAGTCGGCCATCCGGACCCAAATGTGACATATTAAATTTGTCCAGTATCATGGGATCACCTCCAGAAGATGTATTGCTAGCCTCAAAGGCTATAGGGGGTCGGGGAGCTGGCTTTCGAATGAAGGCCGGACTAGGCCCTCGAAATTCTGAGCCTTGGTCTCGGTAATTAGGTCTAGGTACACTATGATTCGTACCACGATCTAGGTAGTGAGCCGGGCGTTCAAGATCAAGTCGAACCACGCAATCTCTGCACAGGTTAACATATTCATCAAAGTCATAATTCTTGTGAATGTCCTGGTGTTGTCCGATACATATTCGCAATTCGCTCGACACTCCATTGCGCATATATGAGATTAAAGTCTTAGGATCTGTTATGCCGGAAAGATTGTGAAGGCGTTGAAATTCCGACAAGAAAGTACCGAAAGATTGACTAGATTGGCGTAAACAACTCAGAGAGTCCCGGGCTTCTTCCTCTTCGTTTGGGTTCCGGTAGGAAACATCTAGAACATCCCATACCGAGCGGAGAGACTCAAAAATAAACAAGCCATCCTCGGACAAATATCGATCCAGGAAAGATTTTGGCCCTGGTCCCAAATTTTGGTAGATCAATGATATCTGAGACTGAAGTGAATTATACCTGTCTTTATTTTGGGCCAGAGCTATCTTAATCTGTCGCTGGAATGAAGGATATTGAGCCTTATCTCGGCCGGTAAACTTCTCATCGATACGGAAAAGTTCAGATTGTGGGGTTCCCACTGGCCCAATCCTTTGATTGTCCAAGATTTGTGATTGAAGGTCTCCACCAGACCTTCAGATTCCTTCAGTTTGTAATTATTCACTGCCGAAGCCTGCAATAACTTTGTGTGCGTGGCTCTCAGTTCCAAGAGTTCTTGCCTTAGTTCGGAGTTTATAGCAAGGATTTCGGTTCTCTGTTGCTCTATATGAGATATATTTTTCTTTAAGCTCTGGGTTTCGACCTGAAGATTAGAGCCTGTTTCGAAAATTTCTGTCATTAATTTTTTTCGAGTAGCTTCATCCACTTTTGGGAGATGTGAGAGAAAGTCTGATGCGCAGGTGAATGTGATGGGAGAGTCGGTCATGGTGAGTCAAGGTTTTTAGAGGTGCGACGTGATGTTACGGGGCGAGAGAGTATTCAAGATAGAAGTCACGGGTCAAGATATGAACAAGATACGTAAGATGGAACGTAGACAAGATATGATGCAAACAAGATACGGAAATCTAACAAAACGTCGCACGCCCTCTACAGACGTGAACGAGGACTACTTAAGGGTCTCCTCGGACTAGCTCGACGCTAGTGTCAATAACAACACCAGTCCTTTCCATTCCTGTACAATTGGGTTACTATGACAACTAGACCCCCCACCGCTGCTTAGGCACATTTTCACCCTTTTATGGAGAGTCATGATAAGAACCATGACAGAAATTCGGCTAGCACAGGAAACTTATGTTGAACATGCTAACAAGCACCGAATTTCTCCTCCGGTATTTGAAATTGGATCTTCAGTTTGGCTGCTACGGAAAAACATTCGAACAACTAGACCATCTGCCAAGCTCGATTACAAGCGACTAGGACCCTTCAAAATAATAGCGAAAATCTCGACTCATGCTTATAAATTGGATTTACCTTCGACCATGAGAATTCATCCAGTCTTTCATGTTTCGTTACTCGAACCAGTAGCTATAGACCCTCTTCCTGCGCAGAAGAAAATACCTCCTCCTCCAGTTGAAGTTGATGGGGAACTCGAATTTTACGTTGAGGAAATATTAGATGCCAGAAAAACTGGGAAATCAGGTCAGCTTCAATATCTTGTCAAATGGGCTGGTGATTTGCAACCTACTTGGGAACCTTTTGAACATGTAAGAGATTTGGAAGCACTCGATAAGTTTTTCGCTCGTTTTCCGAAGAAGCCGAGACCTGCTGCTCGTAGGAACTCGCACTAAGAGAGGGACCTACTGTTATGAATTAGTTGTAGGTAATTTGGATTGGGTGGCGCACGGACTATTTCGTAAATTCGGTTAGGGCTAGGCAAATGGGGCGTAGATTATGTTGGTTGGAATATTAGAATTTGCTCCTTAGTTTGAACAAATTTTGTTTTAAGATACACGACCTTATACCCTTCGATAATCAGAACTAAATATATCTACTTGATTAACTATTCGTGATTTACCTGCACCCTTGAAATCTTTGTCTTGCCAAAACTGACTCGACCTCTGTAGCTTAACAGCTCCGTAATCCAGTCCATAAGTAAGATTCATAACACCCTACAGGAGTTCTTAGATGTCTTTTGCTCAGCGTATGTTGATGATGTCATAATATACTCAGACGGAGACCTAGAAGACCACTTTAAAAAGGTATCAAAAGTAATAAATTCACTAAAGACAGCAGGGCTTCGGCTTGATCTAGAAAAATGCGCGTTTGGGGTGACAAAGATAAAATACTTAGGCTTTATCATTGAAGCTGGAGTAGGTGTTAAAGTAGATCCAGATAAAGTGCTAGCAATTTCTGATTGGGAGGAGCCAAATAATGTGTCCGAAGTGCAATCTTTCCTCGGATTTTCCAATTTTTACCGAGAATTCATCCCTCGCTTCTCTTCAGTCTGCCAGCCGCTTAATAACCTCACTAAACGAGGTGTACTTTGGCAATGGGGCAAGCCCCAAAAGAATGCATTTGAGCGGCTGAAACAACTACTGATAAGTGCACCAGTACTTTCAATGTTTGATCCGGAAGCTGAAACCATTTTAGAAGCGGACTCATCGGGATATGCTGTAGGGGGAGTCTTATCGCAAGTAGACGAAAAATGTCGCCTTCGACCAGTAGGCTTCTTTTCCAGAAAATTGTTGCCAGCTGAAGCAAATTACGAAATCTATGACAAAGAAATGCTATCAATAATTGCAACCATGAGGCACTTTAGAGGAGAGCTTAGAAGTGTAGACAAGCCTTTTATTGTTTTATCTGATCATCGAAACCTACAGCATTTTATGACCACACGCCAGCTATCAGAACGCCAAGTTCGATGGGCCGAAGAGCTGGCAGGTTATAATTTCAATATAAAATTCAGGCCCGGTTCTGATTCAGCAAAACCTGATATTCTCTCAAGAAAGACTGAGTTCAGACCAAAGGATGCAAATGATGAAATTTTCCGAAAAAGGGAATTCCAACTTTTAAAAGACAGCTGGTTGTTGTCTAAATCAGAAAAAGATGGTTTGTTGTCATCCCTAAGTCTCTCAGCAGTAGTCACGAGGCAACAAGCCAGATCTCATGAAGTAGCTACAAATAAGGCCCTATCTGAACTCCCCAAGGAACCAACAAGGGTCTCCAATTCCGCCAACGGCCCACCAAAAGGAATTAAATTGTTTGAGGAGCCAGAGCTCCAGAAACTTTGGAATCGAGCAGTTGAAAAAGATTCTTCTTTCCGTGAAGTTTATACAAGTCTAGAAAGGGGTGATCGTTTGTTACCACAATCTGTTGGGTCTTCAATGCAAATCATAGACTGTTCTTTTGATGATAAGCATGCTTTAGTTTACAGAGATGCCCTATGGGTTCCAAATTGGGAACCTCTTCGAACCGCTCTAATTCAAAAGGTGCACGATTCTCATATGACAGGACATCCGGGCAGGGAAATAACACTTTCTATACTTTCACGAAGCTTCTTTTGGCCCCAGCAGTACAAAGACGTTCGGAGGTTTGTGAGAAACTGTCATGTCTGCGGAAGATCAAAAGTTTGGAGACAGTCATCTCGTGGTTTGCTCCGGCCACTCCCCATACCGGAGCGATTCCACAGCGAGCTGGCCATAGATTTCATGACTGATCTACCGGTGACTGATAAAAAAGAGAAATTCCTTATGGTTATACATGATAGACTTCTTGGTAGTGCGACTTTGGAAGCTATGGAAACTATGGAAGCAGAAGCTTGTGCAGACAAATTTATTTTAAGCCACTGGCGCTACCACGGTTTTCCCAACTACCTAACTTCAGATCGAGGGTCAAACTGGGTCGGTCATTTTTGGAAAAGGCTTTGTCAACGTGTGGGCATCCAACAGCGTCTATCAACAGCATTTCATCCCCAGACGGATGGAGGAACCGAGAGAATGAATCAAGAAGTACTAACGTACCTTCGATCTTATATCTCCTATGCGCAAGACGATTGGGCAAAGCTTCTTCCGCCAGCAATGGTCGCAATAAACAATAGAACTAGCTCAAAAACTGGCTTCAGTCCCTTCTTTCTGACCCATGGCTACCATCTGGAACCTATTCGGCGCCGATCAACACTGTTAAGCTCAGGTACAAATCCCAAAGCAAGGGCTGACGCCTTCATAAATCGCCTCCACGACGGTCAAGAAATTGCGAAAGCTGCAATGAAAACTGCCCAGCAGATAATGGAGCACAATGCCAACAGGGGACGAAGGCCTGCCGAAAAGTTAAAGGTCGGGGATAAAGTCTGGCTAAACTTAAGAAATGTCACTACTCCGCAACAAAAAAAAAAGTTATCATGGATAAACGCCAAATACAAAATAACGCGGGAGGTAGCACCTGACGTCTATGAACTAGATGTACCAAGTAATATCCATCCCAGATTTTTTGTAGACCTACTCTGTCGGGACTCTGATGATCCACTGCCTTCTCAAGCCACTGACGACAGTCAACCTCCTCCACTATTAGACGGAAAACATCCCCTCTATGGAGTAGAAAAAGTCCTCAGAGCCCAATCTTTCAGAGGAAAAAGATTTGTCTGCGTGAAATGGATAGGTTACAAGGAGACTACCTGGGAACCCCGAGAAAATTTAGTTCTTACCGATGCCTTTAAGAGTTTCATCGGCAAATATGGAGATGGAGATGATGTTGGTGACTCCAATGCGGGTAGCTATACAGGTTCAAGGAGCAAAAAGAGGCCATCGCTACACCAATAGTGGTAAATACACCCGGGAGGAGAGAGGTGATGTCACGGGTCCTGGGCCCGCTTAGATACCCCCTGTAAAATAGCTTTCTATTACACACTCTCCAGCGCATCATAGAGCGACTCTTGTATTTTCATTACTTTAGAGAATCAGAATAGACTTTGATTACTTCGTTCGATTGTACAAGTTCACGACCTCATTTCGTGACAGGAGGATATATTGCTCTCCCCCAAGACCAACCATGCAAGTCTCAAACATATTACGCCATCTTCTGAATGTGGCTCTGCTTAGATGAGGTGCATTTTTGAATGATGCAACTATGTCGGCTGTAGACATTATAGAAAATATATAAAATAAAATGAGGTGAAAATAATCCAAAAAGTGTTACAACAAAATTATGACACAAGTAGGGAGGATACTTTCTTGGTCGATGGTTGAACAGAATATCGACGAGTAATTGTTGAACAGAAATAATAGCTCAGTTGTCTAGAGCATTGGTCTCATAATCTGTTGGAAAATATACTCTGTACAATATTATATGGATAAATATGATGAAGTAAAGAAGACTTAAATTATTTTACAACTATGGGAACATTGGACTTATATATACATCAAAGGGAGAAATTCCCGCTAGCCTCGTGTGCCTGTCAAACCTAGTGATGACTAGCCACCTCTCATCTACCATGATGAGCCAAGGTACACTGTAGTACGTAAATATCCAAACGTATAGGCGACAGTAGGCGCAATTAGCGTACTCAGGACATTTGTAGAGAGAGTCGATCTTGTCGGGAACCTGAGACGAAACAGGTAATGATTGAGTCATAAATTCGAGAGTCAGAATTTCCAACATGATTAACCAATCCCACATACTTCTAAATAGACCAATAACTAGTCTCCTCTAGAAGTGGTCTACAGGTGAATGTAACAATCTGGGGTATGTAATGTATCACAAATCTAGTTCCATTCCTTTGGCCCTGCATACTGTCGTGAATGTGCTTTTCACCTTTATATTGAATTGTAACCCTGTTAAGATTGTGAGCACACACGGGTTGCATAACAACCTTGTAAGGATGCTATATGTGTTCATAGAACTCCAACGTAGATACAGAAAATTGTCAGAGTAACATGTAGACAGAAAGGAGGACCCAGGAGTCAGGAATGTCGTATGCAGGCTAAATGGTGCCATCCTACATTGTGCATGAGATAGTTGCATAACCACTCAGCCAAAAGGCCAGACCAGAATCAAAGAACACTAGAGCTTGATTATCTCCACATATATAGATTATACAGATGGAAATCCTGACACATACTTTTGGAACACCCAAGCAAATTATAAGCGACAATGCCAATTGCTTTAGTGGACACAAAGCACAGAAGTTTCAGATAAAGCACAAATATACAAAGTCTCATACTACTCCAGTTAGACCTTCAGGCAACGGAAAAGAAGAACAAGCCAATGGTGTTCTTAAGGGAATACTGGCTTGTGCAACTCTTGATAACCCTAAGGGACCACTAGTGTCAGATTGGAGCGTAGGCGTTTGACCTGAGGCGGAAATGGAGGGTGAGAAGAGGTCGGAATGGGTCGCAAGAGATGACTGAAGGTCTACTGGAGATAAATAGGAGGAACTAAAGGTTTGAAAGATGGGTAATATAAATAGCTAAGAGGTCTAAAGGTATGAGTGGGTACTAGTGGTAACTAAAGGTACAAGAGGTAATCCAAAGGTGTTCCGAAGGTGTTGGGTATGACAGAAAACTAAGCGTGAAGAACTCTGAAGCTACAGACCAAGCCGTCCTACATATACTGGCTTCCGTCCACTAGCTCATCATAACATAGACATTAACCTAATATCAACATGATCCCATATGTAAAGGATTATGCTGTTGTCATAACAACATGGGAAGAAGGGTAAAATTATATGGTGAAGGGAAAATCGGAAGGATTGGGAGGATCAGAAGAGGAATCCTTACAACTAGATAGATCACTAGCGTGCGCTATCTATATATAATTGCCGTATATCACCTACAGGCTACATTCCTTACTTCCTACTCTTTGGAACACAACCTCCGGAAGCAGAACTTCAATACCCAATATACACCCGAGATGCGACCCAGACAGAAGAACAAGAATGGGTTAAGGAATTGGTTAACTTCCAAGCTGCACCTACTCCTAGATCCAGTAATAGGAATATATGCCCCCGGTGCCTGGGTACTAAGAGTCCGACAAAGAAGACATAAATTTGAACTCTTCTACGACGGACCTTGGGCCATCGCTAAATGCCATTCCGGTAACACATATTCTCTGGTGTCACCTGGAGGATACAAAATGACAAATTGTTACAATGGATCCAATCTCTTCCCAGCATATACTTGCGACGGTCATCCTGTACGAAGCTTGTGGTACGGAAGCCAAAGAATGTTAGACCAGGATAGGAGACAGTTAAAATCTGCAATTGGAATCTTAGTATACCAAAAAGCAAACCTTGAGTTGAGTACAACTCTTAATTGAGAAGAGGAGTGATTGAGGATCCCGGATTGATAGACCTGTAGGTTAGTACGAGGCTATCATAAATAGTAATGCTTATGTAATGTTGTCATGTCGGAGTCCGGGCGCAAGGTAAGGAATACTGTACTTATATAGACGATACCCTGTATGAATAGAAAATCAAGTTACATCTAGTCTCAAGCTCTACTAAACATATTGGTAGTTTGGAGCCACGAGACACCCGTTGTAACGGCTGGTAAGCCGATTAGTCCCTGTAGCCTATGTTGGTTAACTTAGGCCTGATTCGAGTGGTGCTATTAACCACTACCAATGCGCTAATGTGCGACGCCACCCAATACAATACCTTTGTGTCGGCATTTGCATGGCATGCATGTGGCATCGAACTCGGCAGTGCGGCACGGCAGTACGGCACTGCAACACATGTTAATAGGCTTATACTAACGTGAAATATACGAGACCGAGTTCAATCCTTCCGCACCACAACGCGATAGTGCTGTATTATAGGTATAGTCAGAACACTAGGAGAGCCCCATAGCATAGGAAGAGGAGAGGGATTAGCCTCGGTGGCGAGGAGGCTTTCACGTATATATATGACTATATAGATGTAGTGGGAGTTCTCTCCTTAGAATTATTATTTACTACCATCGACCACATAGTTGCCCCAGCGCTTGTCCCTCGAAACCATGACATCCGTAACCTACACCATCTTAAAGCTAAGCTTATCTCACATTTTACACATTCTAATCCACTAAGAACCTCAAATGTATGTGTCCGCATGGATGTGGCTAGTAAAACTAAAGCCTTATTACGTTCCATGTTAATGCAACTCTTGATTGCCAAGTAGCGCCAATTTCAACAATAAGTAATGAGGTAGTACTTCTTGCCAGATATGGATAAATGAGTGTGATGGGACTAAGTCCTAGAAATGACTTAGCGAACTTTGGACTTATAACTTCCATATACATAGTTAGATTTACTCTTCTTATTGCACATCACAGTTATTTATCCCGACCCTAGGGCATGACCCTTGTCATCTATTGGAAAATATTAAGCACAAAAACATACATTTTTACTATTAACTTTAAAGCTATTTATGTTAAATGACAAGGTGTGTCTGGTTGGCGTAGGAACCTGCCGAGCCAGTCAAGGTCAAGCTTAGGAGTCGCGTCAATAACGCTACTCATGCAGATCAGTTGCGCGGAGAAAATTTGTACTTAGTAGTTATTGTCTGTCACTATTTTGTAAATAGCATACTATCGCTTCTCATTCTATCTGACCTCCTTCCACTGTGATAATTCTATTGTCTTCTCTACAGTTATACAGCTATAGAAGGCCTCCCAATTAATAGGTTATGACCACCGGTTCGCCACAGGTATAGATAGAATCAAAATCGACTCCAAAGCCTCGAAGGCTTCTTCTAAGATTCGAGCAAGGAATCCCCCAGCCTAAGATTCGAGCAAGGAATCCCCCAGCCTAAGATTCGAGCAAGGAACCAAAATTACGCCCTAGATCAAACCTCATAAGAATGGAGGACAATGAAGTTATGGGTAGAATTCCCTCGCTCTCGAGGGATAACTATGAGAGCTGGTTCAGAGAGATGAGGCTCAAACTAAAAGCCAGGTCAGTATTCTTCACTGTTGAGACGACATTGGAAGAATATGCGACCACATCAGAGAGGAAGAGCAAAAATATACCTTCTTCGTCTAGTATCGATGGAGGATCTATAAAAGTCGAGGTACTAAGCACGAGTATGGACGAGACAAAGGTTGAAAAGTATGAGAAAGCTGAAGCAACGTCACTTCTACTCATACTTCAGGCTCTAAGTGCGGAGGATGTTGACATGATCGATGAGCACCAAACAGCCCTCAGGGTTTGGAACGCACTAAAAGGAAAGTATTTCAGAACTAACGAGTATTCTGCAAATGCATATCTAACAAAAATTGCAACGTTTCAATTCCATGAAGAAATGGGCTTGGACAATTCTTGGGCTAAGCTTAAAGAGTTCCGCCGAAAACTTATCAGTGCGGATCCCATAATGAAGAACGCCTATCCAGATGCGGCTTTATTCTTGATTCTGACAAAGACACTCCCACCAGCTTTTAAGGCGACGACAGATGGATTCAGAATCCAAGTTACGCTCTCTGTCGAGGACAAACTCAAGATTTTGAACGAAGTGGAAGAAGATCTAAGGCTTCAAAACGAAAGATCACTCGTTGCTAGACACAAGCCATCTAAGTTTGCACAGAAATTGCAACAGAATCAGGATCGAGATTCTGATTCAGATAGCCCTGGATATAGGTGCTATTTATGTAAAAAACCACATACTGTCGCTCGATGTCCTAGAATGGAGACAGCTGCGAGACTTTTGAAAGAGCATGATTATAGGAAAAAGATGCAGGCATCGAAAAACAAATCACGCCCACAAGAAAAAGACATTCCTAAAAACTCTCGGTCAACCCAGAAGCTTCCAAAATATCACAGTTCGTACGCCGCTGACACTTTTCCGCCAAGAAACAAACAAAAAGCGAAATTTGAATCATTGGAATCAAACGAAGATTGCGAGGAATGTCACCTATCAAAAGAATAAAGATGTAAGGCCACCCCATCCGATTGTCCTGTTGATACTGGTGCCACTTCTCACATGTCTGACCAACCTCTTCTATTCAGGAAACTCATACCGATTGTTCCAAAACGAGTAAAGGTTGGAGGGGGTGAATTGAAGTCGGAATTTTCTGGCGATGTTCAAATGAGGTGTAAAGATGGTTCTTCAATGTTACTATCTAATGTTTTGTATGTTCCAAATCTTGGAGTAAATCTTCTATCAGTGAGAAGGCTGTGTCAAGCTGGGTTGAACTTTGTCGGGAACCAAAATGAATTGTTCCTTAAGCTAGACAATAAAGTAATTATTGAAGCTAGAATGAGTAAAGGACTCTACATTGTGACACATGTTGCCCAAGGATATGAAGAGACCGCGTTTAACTCTGTGGAAAACAATAGTCCAATTGATAACACTTCATCTGTGAACCCGGGTCAAATCTCACATGAAGAAGCCATCCGCAAAAACGAAAGGGAAAGATATCTAAAGTATCATCGTCGCTTTGTTCACCTAGGACCTGAGAAAATTCGAAACTTACATCTGGTTACTACACTCAAGAAAAGGATCAAGATTCCACGAGATCTTGATGTCTGCGAGGTATGTGCATTAACTAAGATGAAAAATAGAATCCCAAAAGTCCTTAGCCCGTGGAGCAAAGAAATACTGGGACAAGTCCAGTTTGATGTCGCCGGCCCATTCCCAACAAGTATCAGAGGTAATAGATGGTTCCTCCTCATTACGATATTTGTAGCAGAAGAAATTGGGTAATTCCAATAAAGACCAAAAGCGATGCATATGAGGCCTTAAAAACTTGGAAAACTATAACTGAACATCAATCTGGCAAGAAAGTTAAATGCGCAAGATCAGACAACGCACCTGAACTACTCAAAGCCATCCATGACTGGAGAATAGAAGATGGAATTCTGGCGCAATCGACAACTATTGCTTCTTCGCATCAGAACGGTCCTGCAGAACGTTCTATTCAAACCGTTGAGTTCAATATGAGGGCAATGCTAGAAGAAGCTCAGCTTCCAATTGAGTTCTGGGATGAAGCAGCAGAGGCAGATTGCTACATACGTAACCGAACCGACTCTGGGCCTATTATTTCAAATCTAAAAACTAGTCCTATCAAGGCCTTCACAGGTGAAACCCCTTCAATTGATCATATACGAAAATGGGGGAGTAAATGTTTCTACTATGTAGATAAGAAGACACTACCTACTAATGAAAGACACGATAAACTTGTTAACCCAGCGAGAGTAGGCGTATTTGTGGGATATTCTGAAAATACGACAAAACACTTCAAGGTTTACTCACCAGAACGAGGATATACCATTTTATCAAGTCGTGTTGTGATAAATGAGAACGAAAAAGGAGGAACAGTTGATCTAAAGATCCGAAACGCAAAAAGCGGACCTCAAGGAACACCGAATGTGACCATGGATAGAAGGCCAAGGGAAGACCAAGGAATGTGGAAATTGAGCATGAGTCAAGTATTCCTCAAGTCATTAAAAATTTAGATACGCTTAAGGAAAATGAAGAGCAGAGGCATTATTTCAACTCAACAATCAACACCCCACTAAACCAAGTTTAGTTCATCAGAAATTAGATACTAATGAAGAACTTGTAAGCATAGTAACCAATGATGAACTCCCCGAAATTACCGAGCCTACTGTCCACAGGGCAAGCCGCAGCAGTGAAAACGTTCATCAAAATCCGGAGAAGACTCTAAGCATCGATCAGCACCAGTAAATCTGAGCACGCCTGATATGGATTTGGACTCAGAACCTGACAGTGACAATTTGGCGTCAGTGACAGATATAGAAACAGACTATGACTCCGACAATTCAGATGCGGAATATAAAATTGATGGCAATTGTGAGGACCAAAAAACAGATCGAAAATCTTGCGAGTGTATAATTTTACAAGATGTAGAAGAAAATATGAATGATGACAAGGCAGAGAAAATAGATGCAGAGAAATCTCCAACGGAAAATTATTCAGATAAATTAGAGGGAAAATATAAAGTTGGCGCTAATCAATCAACAGGAATATTATCGTCGAATTCCGCAACAAGGAATTCAGATGTAGATACCTCATTGGTTACTACTAATCCCGAGCATAATATTCCTACTTCAACAAAATTATTCCCAGTGCAAAGGCATAGATACTTTACACGTTCTACTCTTCAGAAACGTACCTCTCAGCAGGAACCAGAGTCGCTTTGAGCTTCAAAACGTGTCAAGGCATTCATTGCACAATTGATTCAAAGCCAAAGAAATGATCTAACTAACAGCTCACCATTGGATCGAGTAAATGAGAAAGATATAGAAACTGCACTTCCAGCAGAGGTAATTGCGGGCATAAAAATTCCTTCTAGCTTTGCAGAAGCAACAGAAGACCCATCTTACTCAGAACAATGGAAAAATGCAATGAATGAAGAAATGGTTTCACTCCGCAAAAATAATACATTTTTGGAAGTCATACCACCAGAAGGCGCAAATCTTGTATCTTGTAAATGGGTATACACAAACAAGACTCGCACCGACGGCTCAATTGAACGGTTTAAAGCCCGACTTGTAGCACGTGGATTCAGCCAGATTCATGGTCTTGACTATGATCAAACATTTGCCCCAACAGTAAGAATGGACACACTCCGATTATTCCTTGCCGTGGTTGCTGCCGAAGATTTAGAATGTTATCATTATGATATAAAGAATGCATTTACAGAATCCCATCTTAAAGAAGACATTTATCTCCAGCCACCTAAAGGAACCTCAATTAAAAAAGGCTACGTCTGGAAAGCACTTCGAAGTTTATATGGGCTAAAACAAGCTGCAAGGGACTGGAACCGCTTAATCAAAGATTCTTTACTGACATGGGGGTTCACACAAAGTCTTGCCGATCCATGCTTGTTTACCCACGACAATGGTACAAGTATATTGGTTTATGTTGATGACATTGCTGCATCGGCTAAGTCTAAAAAGCATCTGGATTGGTTCTATGAAAAGTTATCTACAAGATTCAGCGCCAAGAATCTGGGGGAGATAGCGAAGATCCTTGGAGCTAGGGTTACACGAGACAGAAAGAGCCGCACTTTACATCTAGACCAAGAACAATACATTCAAAGCCTATTGGAAAAGTTTGGATTCAGAAAAGGTACTCACAAGCCAAAGACAGTGCCACTCATAGGATATGAACATTTACGACCAGCAACGAATGATGACAAGAGAATCGACGTAACCGAATACCAGCAAGCAATTGGCAGCCTAATGTATGCTGCAACCTTCACAAGGCCAGATATCGCCTTTGCAATTGGAAAACTTAGTCAATTCATGAGTGACCCTGCAGAACATCATGGATATGCACTCAAGACAATTTTTCGATACCTAAAATCGTCAGTAAAATTTCGGATCCGTTACGGCCTTGGAGGAGAATTCAATAACTTTAAAGTCTATTCAGATGCCGACTGGGCAAGTGATAAGAATGACCGCAAAAGTATCTCTAGGAGCGTCACCATGTTCTATGGTGGACCAATCTCTTGGTCAAGTAAAAAGCAGCGCTCGGTATCAACATCAAGCTGTGAGGCTGAGTATATAGCTCTTTCAATGTGTGCAAAACATGGACAATGGATTGCTCAAATATTTAGAGACCTCGGACTTCCAAAATATATCGGGAAGAACCCAGCACTCGTTCAAATGCTCGGAGACAATCAAGGATCAATTGCATTGACAGAAAATGCATATCTTAATGAAAGGTCAAAACATATCGACATTTGTTATCACTTTATCCGTGATCTTGCCGAAAAGGGGAGATTGATAGTTGATTATATTTCAACTGATGACATGATAGCAGATAGCATGACCAAACCGTTAGCAAGGGTGAAGTTCCAGAAATTCATTGAACAGCTTGGTCTTAGCTTCACTAAAGTTCCCGTGACAGGATCAAAAAATAAAATTAACTAAAGACCAGAACCACGACAACTCTTGAGGGGGAGTGTTAAATGACAAGGTGTGTCTGGTTGGCGTAGGAACCTGCCGAGCCAGTCAAGGTCAAGCTTAGGAGTCGTGTCAATAACGCTACTCATGCAGATCAGTTGCGCGGAGAAAATTTGTACTTAGTAGTTATTGTCTGTCACTATTTTGTAAATAGCATACTATCGCTTCTCATTCTATCTGACCTCCTTCCACTGTGATAATTCTATTGTCTTCTCTACAGTTATACAGCTATAGAAGGCCTCCCAATTAATAATTTAGATAGTTTTAGCTGTCCTTCATAGTCATAGACTCAGTAGGGACATAAATAAAATTCTATTCTATCCTATCCCGACCCATCTAGATCCTGATAATGCCTTTATACATTCCATGACAATAAGCGTCTGTATAGCGTGGTCATATAGAGTTTTTTGGGGAGATTTTCTATGTACAGTCAGACCCCTGTTAAGACGATGTAACCAGGGCCGTGAAAAAATGTCGTCATATAGAAGATATTTTTTTAAAAGGGTATGATTATGTAATCCAGCTATCTAGGCTACTTTGTACTTTTGATGCCTCTTTTGTACTCCCAATTGCAGTCTCTAATCGCTCTAATACCCTCAAATAGCTTGAATTAAGAGAATCTTGACTCTCAGTATATTCAATCATCACTTTCAGAGCCATTTCAGCCTCTTTTGCTGTCCGCAAAGGCTGTTCGTCTTGTACTACTTCTTCTTCTTCGCCTTGATTTACTCTCAAATATTCTCCTATCACCTCTTGTAAGATCATTGCCTCGTCAAGCACCAATTTCCCTTCCTCTTCCTCCTCAATCTGATTAAGAAAATTGTCTATTGCCATTGAATCTCGTATGTCTCCTGCTCTGACTACCTCATTAAACAATTCAGAAAGTGCAGTCGGAAGTACAGATGTAGGAAGAGCAATTGGCTTGGAAATAAGAGTCGATTTCCGAAAGCAATTATGAATCGTTATATTTGTAACTTCGTTATTCCAACTTCGTAAGATTCAGCGAATTGCTAGTCGAATATTGACACTTTATTGTGGATCTGTACCCTCTTCAATTGCTTGTAGAACAAAGCGGAGCCAGTATTGTCTGTAGAAAACTTTGCAGTTCTGAATAATACCTTGCTCAAGGACTCGGAGACTGTGGACTAGCTTAATCGATGGCCGTACTCAGCGAAGAACCACTCAATGCACTGTTTTTATGTTGGTTTTGGGACCTGGCGGTGCGCCCATCGTCGCAGAGCACATCCTTACTCTACAGAGACTTCCATTTTGGCGTCATTACTAGCACCAGTCTAACAAAAAAATCCCTAGTTAAGACGATATTCAGAGGTTGAAGAACGATAATTGTGTAATCAGTAAATGTATAGGACCGAAGCAGGTCGGATGGTGTACCGCTACACCATCCGGGCCGGTCTTATAAGTAGGGTCCGAACAGCCTGAACATCTATCCCACCTGAGACAGAAGATCGTTGGTTCGACTCCAGCAGACCTCACCTTACTGAAGTAAGCTACAGTGATGATGGTGGCATGTCTGGATAACCCAAGGTTTTTTGAAAGGTTTCCCTTGGGTGAGTTTCACGGAGGGCATAGTTCGACAGCGGTGAAGAAAAAGCTGCCTTGTCACAGCCGTAGTGAGACTTGCAAATGATATCTGAGGCATGATGTTCATCACAACTATATCATCATTGTACCTGACTGAAGTCATCACCTGCATGGGCCAAAAAGGCGCCAAATCAGGACAATTGAATAATTTACTTACAGGACCGAGGCCCGATCCGGAAAAAATATCATATAAACAGCAATATCGGCTTAACCATGATCGCCTTAACGGGGGTCTGACTGTATATCTAGCGCCACAATTAGTGGTGCTGTGGCTCATGCCCTGTTTCACTTACACTTCGAACCATATTGCACATCTCTCTCTCTTGTTTTTTTTGGATCAGATTTCAATTGCGTATACAGCTATCTAGCTATGAAACAATATCAGAGAAAATGTACAGAAAAGATGACTCAATATACAAGAAGAGCACTCATGCCTCGGATTTCATTTGCGAGTACCACTGCGAAGTTAAGGCGGCTTTTTCATCACCCCAAGTCAACCCTCATCCGTAAATACCCATCCAGTGAAACGTCTCCAAAACCCCTGAGTTATCCAGCCATGCCTTCATCATCCACTGAATTTTCTCCGCGCGAAATGTAGTCTGAGATGCCCAGGCTACACAAACTATACCGGAATACACCACCAGTAGGCGGACCACGGCACCTTCCATCCTTTGCGTGTTTTTATAGTGTCAGCTGCACTCTCGCAATCGAAGTCTTAGCGCGCAAAAAGCTCAATTCGTGTACTCCTTGCCAAAATTCAAAATCACACGCCCGTCGAAATTGCATCCATCCTCTGTGACATCATATCAATTTGTCAAAATCTCTCTCAGGTCCATCCCAAAGAGCAGTCTCCCAGATTTGAGCGCGACACTTTGCTTCCTCCATCGAGTGTCAATATCTGCGTGGGCATATATCTGGCGACCAACTGAGGCCAGAGAAAGTCGACGAGAGGTGTCATCATTGGAATGAGGACCAACTTGGTCGTACTTATAAACTTGATCAGTTGTAGGTAGGAGTTAAACTAGTTGGGTGCGAAAATTTGACATGGCAGAGTTTTTTGAATTATTGCCTCGTGGACCATCTCTTTGGTATTGCGAAATTTGACTGAACTTGGCTCTGGGAGAATATTTCACTCCCAGGTTTGTAAATGACACCATGCACCAGTGTTCAGTCTTGCTCTATGCCAAATTTGCCAATTTATATGGTAACCATAAATTAATTAATCCTCTATCTCTGCGATATGTAGAACTTTATGTTCCTATTAGCATCCACCTTCGATTTCACACTGACAACTTTAAGAGAATCACGGAAAATTCAATACCTTCGCATATACAAGATAGCTATCAGCTTCCGCTTATTTACGCTAATCTACAGCATAGGATGTAGGAATGAGAAACGACGTCGCTGTCGAGAATTTCGTAGAATCTAACTGGTAAATGGAATTTTCAATCTGAATCGACATGGAAGCGCCCCTCATAGCTGGAAAACACTACAACCCTTGATTACTTGGAGAAAAGATGCTGATCACGAGATAATATCGGTGACATGAATTTTGAGATTCACAATAGGGTACAACAACGTACTACATGAAAGGGAGGTGTAAATAAGTATAGAAAAGAGCAATACTTGCCGTTTATTCTGCAGATTTGAGCAAATAACCAACTTTACTTTCTGACTTGCTGTAGCGTCTACCATCATCAATTGATCCCGCGATATAACTAACACTAATGTAAATATTTTCTGAAATTATCAGCCATTCATCCACACAATACTTTTTAAATTTCCAGACGCCAAAATGAACAACTCGATCTCTCCAATCATCCCCTTCGACTCAGACCTAGTCGTTTATCCCTAGGGTGGTAGAAGACTGTCAAAATTTTAGAACTGTAAAATAGTATTTACAAGAGTGCAATAGCGTCTCTCGTTCAACAACTTACTAATCTTTCCAGGTACTGCGCCAAACAAGATACTTGCAAAGACTGAAAGCATCGTTTTTTTTTTCAATATCATTCTCGTGGGCCAGGCCAAGAAGTGTGCAGTTTGACGGCGAGAAAATAATATGGTCATAGGTGCTCACTTCTATTTACCTAGTTAGCTAGCTAACATTGGAAGTTTACAAATTAGACGGAAATTATCAAGCCTCAACGCATATAAAAATACGAGGAGTTTGCCAATATATTCCAGAGGAAATTAACGTTGACATAACATAGAGAGATATCTTACCGAGGCCTTTAGGTAGCACCGGTGTGATTTGCGTATCGGGTGGAAATCCAAATCTTTTGGATTCGGAAAAACGCTTGAAAACCGTCCTGTTGATAAAATATATGAAGAACCATTTCTTTTGTTTCCTCTTGACATATGCTTTACAGGCGCTTTTGAGAGTGGGCTCGATATCATACATGTTGTGTTTCTTCTTGTTACACTGATATCCTTTATGAACCGAGCCAATAAATCTTCTCTCGATCTTCATTCCAATGGTTGGAGAAACTAGTATTAGACTGGAAATGAGGAGGAAGATCGAGATGAAGATTGACATTGCGAATTTCATGGTTGAAATTATGGTGTTGACGGCAAGTGAGGTAGGAATAAAAAAGGTGTGAACAAAGAAGAGTTGAACCAAGAAGAGTTGATAACAATGATACTGGTATTGTTACTGTTACTGATGATGAGGATGAGAATCAAAATGAGATTGAGAATTAACTGTGGTTGATACTTTAGAAACTTCAACGGAGGAGATTCTACTTCATATAGTAGGTAATGGAGAGAAAATTAGTGTCTAGATTAAAGCTACCAACTTAGGGTCATCACATGTAAAATTCTATACGAATATGTTGGTCGCTGATCAAGCAATCAATGAGGAAGTCACGTACGGAGGTTGAGCAGATGCAAGAAATGTAGAGTTCTGCTCGGAATGTTGCCACACTTAGTGGGGATAATTCCATTCGATACATATCTTTAAATTTGGTTAGTGAGATAATTACTGTAGGAGAAGCTATCTTGAACGTTCCCACATTCCAATTTCCCAACAGTTGCCATCCACTAACCACCAATTTCTGAAAATTGGGTATTAGAATATGGCTCAAATCACAAAGTATTCGCCTCCGTGGCACCTCAATTTCCATACGAGCTGATGACATTCAAGTCATAGGTTGAGCTGCCACATGAACAAGATGCATATTGGCCACAATACTTTAGCCCACTCATTCTTGCCATAATTGTGATAATGTCCAGATTATCCACACCTTTTGTTTCTTGTTCAATTAGAAAACACTTTCTCCTGATCCCCGCTTATTGAAGATGTAGCGCGTAACTAGCTGCGATCTCGAGCCAATTTTCCCATTAAGATATTCTTGACCCATACAAGATGTCAAATGTCAACGCAGGAAATAAAAAGTTTCCTTGGCGGTCCAAGATAGCAGCTAAACCACTCCTCGAACTGTTTCAAGTTAATTCTAGACTTTTCACGAAGCGCTTTCTGATGGGTACTATAAGGCATGTCATATTTGTCCTAGTCGGACAATTTGAATCTATCACATTAGAAATCACGCCAAATTAAGAATTCTCATCTGACATTACGTTTTTTCCCCTGATTTGAGTTGAAAATTACTCAAATTGAAAGGGCAAAAGCCGTCAATTGCAAATTTTCACATGATTATTTTCTTACCTACTAGATGCTAGTTTAGTAGTCATCTGATTTAGGTTTCTTTTAATTCTTCCGAAAACCCTTACCAGATAAATAACACAGAACTTGAACGAACGGAACCTAGTTTAGCGGTTGACTAAATAGCTACTGAAGAAGTCTGTGCGTAAATATCTTATTCTGTAAGCAGACTTATGCAAGCATAAGTCTGACCCCAGTCCAGAAGCGAAAGTACGATCTACACAGAGACAAACGGGTCTAATAATGATTCTGTTTATCTTTATTTGCATCAGATTTCTATTTCGTATGCAGCTATCTAGCTATGATACAATATCGGAGAAAATGTACAGAAAAGATGACTCAATATACAAGAAGAGCACTCATGCCTCGGATTTCATTTGCGAGTACCACTGCGAAGTTAAGGCGGCTTTTTCATCACCCAAAGTCAACCCTCATCCGTGAATACCCATCCAGGGAAACGTCTCAAAAACCCTGAGTTATCCAGACATGCCTTCATCGTCCACTGAACTTTCTCCGCGCGAAATTTAGTCTGAGGTGTCCAGGCTACTCAAACTATACCGGAGAACAACAACAGGAGGCGGACCACGATACCTTCCATCGTTTGCGTATTTTTAAAGTGTCAGCTGCACTCTCGCAAGCGAAGACTTGGTATTCAGAATGCTCTTCGATTTGCAAAACTCCATGAAAAAATCCCAGGTCTCACACCTGTCGAGATTTTATCCATACTTTGCCTCATCTTATAAATCTGTCCTGACTTCTCTCACGTCCATCTCAAATAACTATCTCCCACATTTGAGCGCCACGCTTTGCTTCCTCCGTTGAGTGTAAATATCGGCGTAGGCGTGTACTTGGTGACCACATGAGACCAGAGAATAGTTGATGAAAGGTGTGGTCCTTGGAGTGAGGATATACTCGTTCGTTGTAGACTTGTTGAGATTTAGGAGTCGATCTTGGTGGGAGTGAAAGATTGACGAGGTGGAGTCTTTTGAATCAATGCCTCGTAGGCCAGTTTCTATCGTATTGCAAAATTTGATAGAACTTGGCTATGGGAGATTATTTCACGCCCAGGTTCGTAGAGGACACCGCGTATAGGTGTTCAGTCTTTCCTCCAGTAAAACTATCATTTATTATTATTATTTCATTTTATTGTCCTGGCTGAGTCTATAACTATGTAGGACATGCAGGTCCTCTCTGCCTACAGGCCAAGGATACCTATACCAGTAGTATATCCCCTCCTATGCCTCCCATACAGCTCCCCTCAAACAGTACCACCCCTCACAAGTCCTCATTTGATCACACACTTAGAGGAGCCCTTTTCCCTTCATTATCCCCCCTCTCCAACCAACGAAACGATGACCATTTGCGGGTGTATGGCAGCCGGGAAAACCACAAAACCACTAGGTGCGGGACTTTTCTAATACCGACATCAGGACTAAACCCGAAGATATAGTGCCCCTTGTTAGAATTTAGAATAATTGGGGCTCTCAATTAGGCCACAGTGTTGGTACACACGTGACTACAAATTCTGTACTTAGTTTCACCTCGGTAGTTACTTGAATGAATGCGCTCTATAACATCAATGACAGAGGGGTCATTATTTCCTTAATACCCCTTCTGAAGCTTTCGAAAAGGCCGGCCAGCTGGGAGCTGCAGACTCGCGTGTACCTCAGAGAATTCACACTTTGCCTTTCTAGCCTACTTCCATCTTCTTCCCGAAGATCGTGCTGAAATGCCAGAAAAGCCTTGACAGAACGTGATTGCTGTGTGTTAACTTAGCCCAGCTTTTTTTGTTCCGTCCAGAGCGCTGGGGAGTGCTTTGACTCATCGACAAAAGATGTCCTCCTGGCTAATTAGCCAAGACCTAGGTCTTGTCGCCCACAAACCTTCCTAAGTTGAAATCCCCTCGAAAATGTCAGTCCCAGCATGGTCTTTAGAGGTCTGTTCCCCCTCTCGCTCCACATCTCAGCCCCTTATCCTTCCTCAAGATGTATAGCCCCATTAGAGCATCAGTCCCCCATAAACCATGACCCGAGCTTTGTATTTTATGACTTTATTTCCTCCTCAGGGGTATACGTAGCGTGGTAAATCTGTAGTAAATGATGGCCGGTAATTAATGGGGCAAGTTCCTGTTTGCAATTGGAGTAACTTCTTTATTGGTCGAAGAGGCGAGATGAGGCGTGGTTAAAAGGAGGTTGGGGACTCAGGTTAGAATAGTAAGAAAGGAATTGTCGAGAGGTCATCAAATGGAGATATGCTTGAGGTTTCTTTCGGCTTCGATTCGAATGTGATTCTTTTTGGCTATCCCAGATATGCAGAGCATACTGAGCGATTACACCGGCACCACTGGAAGGTGAAGAATTCGTCTTTGCCGGCGGCTAAAAGTATCATATTCGAGCGTTAAGAATTGTTCCATATTATTGCCCTGTTCCGGGCGTCGTTAGGACTCTGACAGGGATCTAATTAAGCTTATTAGCGAGGGGCTTGGAGTAGAGCAAGAGGGAGACATGCAGAGGGACAGGAAAAGGGTGAGGCAATATTTTATGTATTTCGAGATACCAGTTAATTTACTGTATTTACCGACTTCATGACGGCATCCGATTTGTACTACTTCGTATTTACCAACATCTATAGTCAATCATGAAAAGGAACCTAAATCAGATGACTACTAAACTAGCATCTAGTAGGTAAGAAAATAATCATGTGAAAATTTGCAATTGACGGCTTTTGCCCTTTCAATTTGAGTAATTTTCAACTCAAATCAGGGGAAAAAACGTAATGTCAGATGAGAATTCTTAATTTGGCGTGATTTCTAATGTGATAGATTCAAATTGTCCGACTAGGACAAATATGACATGCCTTATAGTACCCATCAGAAAGCGCTTCGTGAAAAGTCTAGAATTAACTTGAAACAGTTCGAGGAGTGGTTTAGCTGCTATCTTGGACCGCCAAGGAAACTTTTTATTTCCTGCGTTGACATTTGACATCTTGTATGGGTCAAGAATATCTTAATGGGAAAATTGGCTCGAGATCGCAGCTAGTTACGCGCTACATCTTCAATAAGCGGGGATCAGGAGAAAGTGTTTTCTAATTGAACAAGAAACAAAAGGTGTGGATAATCTGGACATTATCACAATTATGGCAAGAATGAGTGGGCTAAAGTATTGTGGCCAATATGCATCTTGTTCATGTGGCAGCTCAACCTATGACTTGAATGTCATCAGCTCGTATGGAAATTGAGGTGCCACGGAGGCGAATACTTTGTGATTTGAGCCATATTCTAATACCCAATTTTCAGAAATTGGTGGTTAGTGGATGGCAACTGTTGGGAAATTGGAATGTGGGAACGTTCAAGATAGCTTCTCCTACAGTAATTATCTCACTAACCAAATTTAAAGATATGTATCGAATGGAATTATCCCCACTAAGTGTGGCAACATTCCGAGCAGAACTCTACATTTCTTGCATCTGCTCAACCTCCGTACGTGACTTCCTCATTGATTGCTTGATCAGCGACCAACATATTCGTATAGAATTTTACATGTGATGACCCTAAGTTGGTAGCTTTAATCTAGACACTAATTTTCTCTCCATTACCTACTATATGAAGTAGAATCTCCTCCGTTGAAGTTTCTAAAGTATCAACCACAGTTAATTCTCAATCTCATTTTGATTCTCATCCTCATCATCAGTAACAGTAACAATACCAGTATCATTGTTATCAACTCTTCTTGGTTCAACTCTTCTTTGTTCACACCTTTTTTATTCCTACCTCACTTGCCGTCAACACCATAATTTCAACCATGAAATTCGCAATGTCAATCTTCATCTCGATCTTCCTCCTCATTTCCAGTCTAATACTAGTTTCTCCAACCATTGGAATGAAGATCGAGAGAAGATTTATTGGCTCGGTTCATAAAGGATATCAGTGTAACAAGAAGAAACACAACATGTATGATATCGAGCCCACTCTCAAAAGCGCCTGTAAAGCATATGTCAAGAGGAAACAAAAGAAATGGTTCTTCATATATTTTATCAACAGGACGGTTTTCAAGCGTTTTTCCGAATCCAAAAGATTTGGATTTCCACCCGATACGCAAATCACACCGGTGCTACCTAAAGGCCTCGGTAAGATATCTCTCTATGTTATGTCAACGTTAATTTCCTCTGGAATATATTGGCAAACTCCTCGTATTTTTATATGCGTTGAGGCTTGATAATTTCCGTCTAATTTGTAAACTTCCAATGTTAGCTAGCTAACTAGGTAAATAGAAGTGAGCACCTATGACCATATTATTTTCTCGCCGTCAAACTGCACACTTCTTGGCCTGGCCCACGAGAATGATATTGAAAAAAAAAACGATGCTTTCAGTCTTTGCAAGTATCTTGTTTGGCGCAGTACCTGGAAAGATTAGTAAGTTGTTGAACGAGAGACGCTATTGCACTCTTGTAAATACTATTTTACAGTTCTAAAATTTTGACAGTCTTCTACCACCCTAGGGATAAACTGTTGGATCCTGGTAGAAATGATAATGGCCGAGAGACGATGATCTTTTTGGCATTTTGAATTATCAGCAGTAACTTGTTGACGATGCAGCTTTTTTTCTGATGAGGACTTTAATAATATTTATAATGTTTTCTAATTACTGATGCTGGACTCTCAATATTGTCATAGTTTGTATCCAATAGGCAAGGCAGATTGTTGTTATGGTGTTTGAAATGTTTATTTGTTTGCGGAAACTTATGAAACAATTTTAGGCACAGATTCAAGGTACTTCATGATGTTTAAATTAAAGAAATAAGTTCATAAATCATCCCTCACTTTAAATTCGTGAATCCGATCTGTGTCCCTATAGGCCCTTTTTTAATCATTTAATATGTATTCAGCTACTTAGCTATAACACATGACCGGTACTGTATATATATGCAGGATGACTCTTTTGATGTTAGAGGCACTCATACTCTAGATTGCATTTGCAAATACCACTATGAGGTATGTTCGTTTACACAAACAGTCAAACCTCCTCCGTAAGTACCCATCAAAGGGAATTTAAAACCTTTGATTATCCAAGCATGCCTTCATCATCCATGCATACCAGCGCCGCGAGAAATGTAGTAAAGTTTTTCAGGATTCGAACCAGCGGCCTGCTGTCTCGGGTGAGATATGTGTCCTAGCTATCCAGACCTTACTTGAGGATATGGCTGAAATGATATATCACTGCACCATCCAACCATGGCGGTGTTTATAGTGACTTGATGTGTTCATTAAGGTGCTAGGTAAAGTGACTACCGTCGCACTCCTACTGGAGCATTGTTACGGGGCGAGAGAGTATTCAAGATAGAAGTCACGGGTCAAGATATGAACAAGATACGTAAGATGGAACGTAGACAAGATAGGATGCAAACAAGATACGGAAATCTAACAAAACGTCGCACGCCCTCTAAAGACGTGAACGAGGACTACTAAATTCGAATCCGGCAAAACCTAACTACATTTCTCGCGGCGCTGGTATGCATGGATGATGAAGGCATGCTTGGATAATCAAAGGTTTTAAATTCCCTTTGGTGGGTACTTACGGAGGAGGGTTGACTGTTTGTGTAAGCGAACATACCTCATAGTGGTATTTGCGAATGAAATCCAGAGTATGAGTGTCTCTAACGTCAAAAGAGTCATCCTATATGTATACATAGTACCGGTCATGTGTCATAGCTAGATAGCTGAAAACACATTAAATGATTTAAAAAAAAAAAAAAAAAAAAAAAAAAAAAAAAAAAAGAGGACTACGAAAGGGTCTCCTCGGACTAGCTCGACGCTAGTGTCAATAACAACACCAGTCCTTTCCATTCCTGTACAATGGGGTTACTATGACAACTAGACCCCCCACCGCTGCTTAGGCACATTTTCACCCTTTTATGGAGAGTCATGATAAGAACCATGACAAGCACGATCACGGGCGGGGCTGGGCTGGATCAGGTTAACTACCATTAAGTACATCTACCTCGTTGCCGTGAAATAAGACGATGTCATTATTAATAGATAGGTTGATCACGAAGCTACCGAAGTCCAAGAGGACCATCCTACTTATTGTACCTCGCTTATTTGTTTATGCTAACCACCCTAGTCAGCGAGGGTTAAACGTGACACTCGTTCCACCTGAATGACCGGACCACCTCAGACTTCACCAATCTGTTGAATCATGTCAAGCCCAACCGTCCAGAGAACCCTCTTTTGATGCGCCGAAGCGCAAATTCCTCCTCAGCCCCGGCCACCACGCGCCCGAGCCCTTGACACTTTCGCGATCTGTAACTTTTCCCTTCCATCCAGTCCCAGCTTTGGCTCATCTCAGCATCTCCTCATCTCATCCAGGGGTTGATTTCTTCATTGGATGCCTCATCCAGTCGCCCACCAAGGCCTCCTGAGTTTATATTCCCAATTTTTCCCCCATACAGCATCCCTCTAATATTTTGTAAACCTCGCCATGCCAGAAACTTTGTAGAATGTCCAACCCTCCAGCATTGCCCCGTCGCTGCCGTACCCCTAACCGTGAAGGTCAAAAACGCGACTGAGAGCTCAATACCGAGGCACCGGTTCCCCAGCCTTTGTCGAACGCTCTAGTTGGTGTGCCGGCAAAATGTCGTGCGTATTTCGTCGGTGGCGATTCGTCATAGTTCGAGTTGTTGGTGCCCTTGGCCGAGATGAGGACGCATTTAAGGCCGGTATTTCGACCGTACCTTCACAGCGACTGGCAGTTACGGACTGTGGGACATCCTCTTATTTCTTTGTTGGCGATTTGACTTTTAGAGGTATGGGATAGCTTCGGTAGGTTGTGAGATTATTATGGAGAGGGCCACGAGATGAGTTTGGCAGGGAATGATTTTCCAAAGAAAGAAATTAAGATCTTGAAGGCGTCGGTTGTTGTGATGCGAACGTCAGACAGGTTATAGCCTGTCCGCGGTTTGTATTTGGGATGTAGACGATTGATTTCTTTGAGTTGTGCAGTCGTGAAATCTCTGCAAGTCGGGTTTTCGACCAAAAATGGGCCAACACCACTCCTCCCGATCGCCAACTCGACAAAAACCCCCAAATTCACCCTTTGTCGTGACTGAATCTCGGCTCTGGGGGAATGTTTGACCCCCAGGTTCGTAGAGGACACCACTGACAGGTGTTCAGCCTTCGTCCTCCTGATTCAGACGGTGTATTTTCGGTGAAGTAACTTGTGCTGTTGTCAAAACTTCATCGGCTAAATTGTTTGATCTTGAGAAACCATGTCCGGTGGCCTGGGTCTGGCTCGAATATTGCCGTGTTTGTATTTATTGTACTACTTGAGTCAGAATATATAGCACATTGGGCTTTGCTCTAACCGAGGTCAAACATTTCCGTCATCCGCTTGGTGTAGATACTACTTGGGACAATGAATTGACCTATATACTACTCTATTTAAATCTGCGTCTATTTTAACCTGAGATAAGTTCTGACACAAACGTGAAGGTTTTGCGCCCAGGAAAGATTGCGAATGATTTCCAGTTCTCATAATCCTTCATGGTTTTGTTCTACTCTATGTATCACGGCAATTCTTTATCCACATTATGCCTTCTCTTCTTTTTTTCGCGCCTTTACACATTCCGGACGCCCTGGCTTTATCAGTTATAATCTTTAATTTTGTTATTTGGGTTGGACTACAAAGAGTGTTATTACGGTGACCTGTTGGCATTGTGTTAAGCCCGAACTTTCCATATAACCGATTCATCTAGTGAGTGAGTTATCATCCACCCGAGCCTGCTATCTCAAGCTTTTTGCCATGGAAGCTCTGGGCTTAAGACTTAAAACCTCATTTACCAAGATCTCATAAGCTGTTACAGACTTAGGCTCAGTTTTGAATTTGAATTTGAATTCATTTAACCCGATTTGGCTCCCTATGGGTCCATTCAGACAGCTATGAACCTATCTATATATTTACATGAGGGGGAAACCATTACGATAAAAACACCCTCACCCTATTGAATTTTTTACAGATGTGTAGTCCTTCGTTACCTACAGTTAGTGCAATGTGTTATTGGTCCGGGACAGGACTTGCAAAAATTTTAGGTAACCTCGCCATCTTTACCCTGCCCTTGCATGCTGAAAAGTGACGACTGTGGTCTAAAGCTCGACCCGGATGGCGCTGTTAGCTGAGGTGGTGGGCCTGTGGCCACGGGATGTTTTGGCTGGCGCTCCGGCCCTCTCTTTGGATACCAGTGTAAACCCTTGGTCGTCCGTTAATTTTGTCGCTGTTTTTGCTGTAGTTGCCGCTGGTAAGTTGTCATCTCTCCTTAGGTCCGCCGTTCTCTCCAAAAGTCCATAACGTGCCCTCTGGACACTCGTCTTGTATGACGTGAAGTTAGTGTTGAAATTGGTGCTATATGGTAATGAAGGGTATCATTAACATGGAACGTAGCAAGGTGTAAGTTCTCTAGCCAGGTTCATGATGACTCATACATTGACCATCCTCCCAATTATCCACAATAAGCAAATAATTGTGTCCTTTGCTTAGTTGTCATAATTAGTTTAAGTAGCACTCTGATACTAAGTGGGTTTAATCAATAACTCTCCACTATAGTTTTCAAACTCTTCAATCTCCCAACTCGCTTCACTAGGCGATATTAAACAGAAGCCTAACAGCTCAAGCTTCTCTACCAAACTTCCACTACAACGCTTAGGACACGCCTCCTTCTGCCACGATTTATGGGCTTTGCCGCAAATGCAGTTAAGCACAGACTTCCTCGGGCAGTCTTTGGTCTGGTGAATGCCAGCACACTCACCACATCTTTTCGCCCTATTGCACGAGGCTTAAGTATGCCCCCATTGGCTCCAGATGAAGCACTGATTGATTTGTGCCCGGAGTAACTAAATCTGGGCCGTGTACAGCATTGAATTGTGCACAGTGCCGTTTGGTTTTACCTCGCGTTGAAGATCATCTGTCGGCAGGCTTGCGATCACTGACCCTGGAGTATGGCCATTTTTATTCATCCATTGGTGCTCCTTTCCGTCGTAGAGTCACCTTAGTCTGTTAATTTGGATTCCAGGAATCCGAACTTTAGTCTCCGTATTGATTTGGTAAATCATGCTGCCGTTGCCGGCGTTCCCCCTCCCTTTTTATCATTGTCTCCAGTCGGACTCCCAAAATATCAACAGGATAACCCTGCTTTACTACGCAGAGCTCCTTTGGCTGCGCCATATTCAAGGCAGTGTCTCGCTGGAAGATCGACTGCACGAACACCTCAGTGTCGTCGGTACTTAACTGCCTTTCTACTTATGCCCCCTCGATGTGTAATTTTTCTTTGTTAAACGGCTCTGCCGACTGCATTTTGTCTTCTCCTTGTACTCTTATTAGAACAGCCGCTTTGGTTGCGGGAGGTGCAAAGACTGAGGCGTAAGTTGGTCGCCCTCCAATTATTTGTGTTGACCGAGGAGCCGTCTTGCGCACTGGCTCCTCGAGACTCTTCTTTATTGGCTTTTCTAAGGCTAGCATTCTTTCTTCTATTGGTGTCACTTTGATTATCGATTTTAGTGACAATACGTGCGACTTGAGGGCGTGAATGGCCCCATCTACCTCCGCCATAGGTGCCCCAGTTGGGTTTGTACCTGTTCTCATCAGTCTATCGCGAACCTTGTTTAGAAAAAACCCTATTATCTTCAAGTTTACCATGTTGACGCCTTTAGAGATCGCGAGAGACTCTACAGCCAAAATTGCGGCTGTTCCTCTGCCCATTGTTGGCTGTAGTGGTGCCGTGAAAAAATTTGCAGCCGCGAAATCCATCCTACTGGCTTCCCAACTCACCATGCTGAAGCGTAACGAAAAAAAATTTAGGAGTCAGGTAATAATGGTTTATTAAGATAGAAACAATAATCAAAATGATGAAACAACATTGGTGGAACGTGGTGTCGCTTTTCGTGGAAAATTATGTTTTTTCATTGGGCTCGGTTTATTTATCGTCTAGAGCCACTGTATTTATCCGGATTAAGTGTAAAGTATTCCTGTATTTAGAAATTTTCACGGATTGATGATAGAGTGGACCCATACTGTGATTAATGCTCAGTCGGCGATAATTTGAATGCTTTTATGAGGCTTTTTTCCGTAGGAGTTCACTCTGAATAAATTTCTTGATAATATCTGAAAATGACAATAGTTTTCAGTCGGATCTATGTCGGATCTATGTCGGAAGAGTTGTTGGATGTAGTTCTAGGGCAATATCGATTTAGACTAATGTCACACTGTCTACCACAGCTGATAAGAAGTGGGATATCATACTAAATAGGAATTCCTGACAAAGTAAAGTCATACTTTCAGTTATGATATTAGCATGTTCTGACCAGATCAAGTTGTCTTTGTATAGCTTGAGGCTCGTTCCTAGGATGCAGTTTCATAGGCTTTGAGCAGTCTAAAAGGCAAGACCTATAGCTCTGAGGTGGCTAAATCAATTTTTGTTTCTCAAGCGTATCTGAGGATAACATCTGCTCCTGGATATCCTTTGTATGAGATAGCGTAAATAGTCAAGATTTTTATTTTTTCTTTTATTTTTCTTTTTATTGTCCTGTCTGAGTCTATGACTATGTATGACATGCAGGTCCTCTGCTTACAGGCCAAGGATACCTGTATCAAGGTTTTTAGTATGGTGGATAAAGACTCTGTACAATTGTGATCCCCTAAACACTTTCAAAAAAGTGATAAGGCTTGTTTGGAGCGCACGCATCTATAGGTTTCGGCATTGGTCCAAGTTAATAAGCCCAAGGCTTGTGCCATTTCTGTTCCGATTTTCGAGATTTTGGGTGTTAACAGTTCAGTCATTGGAAAATTCTGCCATTTGCATATATTGGCCGCGCCATACAGACTAGTGATTTAGCTACATGCATTCTGTGACAGTTTAGGCTACCCGGATCTTATTCTCATCAACTGAACGCTCGGAATTCTATACGGCTACATAATGAGTAACATTTCTCTCCTGGGAAAATTTTAGTGTATTGATAGTACAAAGAATAGTTAAATAGCACCATCTTTGGTTTGTATCGCAGCTCTAATATAACATGCGGATTCTGAGTTTCAATGTCTAGAATTTAAAGTGCAGCATAGATTGGGCATAGACTTGTCTGAAAAAATGGGTCTCATTGAATTTACACTAAGGCTGATGCTGGATCTAAATTATAAAAACGGTTGGTGGGTATCAGAGGTCAGAATTAAGACCCATTAGTTAGCCCAATGGCTTCATATAAAACCCATGGAAATATTCTACTGCTGTCACAGTTGAAATCTTGGGGGACTATGCTCAACACCTGTCAGTGGTGTCCCACACGAACCTCCGGCTCTCGCTGTAGAGTCTGCAGAGCAGAGATTGAGTCACAAAGTCCTCACTTCAATAAGGATTCCCAATCGCTTGCGCGGTCTGTATCGTCTTCATCTCTCAACACAACCCCCTATCACCACTATCATGAAGCTAACCACGATCAGATCAGGTGGTAGGATCAAAGCCCTTCTCAACACTAACCCTTAACCATGGAGGAAAAGCCATCCGATGAATTTCCGGAGCGTACCCAGCGCTCGATACGGAGATGGCGGATGGGATCGAGTCAGCCTTGAATGTTACAAAGAAGGGATATATAGATGAATATGTGCACCTCGTGTGATCCTGGTGTCTAGGCCTCGCCTGGCTGGGGCTGCAGGTTTTTTGAGACTTTTTCCCGCGCACGCAGTTTCCATTGCTACCTTTTTTTTTTTTTTTTTTTTTTGGGTAGAAGGTTCCGTGGAAAGGGTGGCTGAATTCCATGGGTAAGTATTGAGCTGAATGGCTATTCATCAAGGACGATATATCAATGATCTTTCAAGAAATACAAGAGGCAAGGAGCACTGTATACGGTGTGGCGTGGGTCAGGGATGAGCCCAATGTGCTAGATAGTATATAACTCGAGTAGTACAATAAACATACACATAGGTGAAATCTACGCTGCATCGTCTTCGATAGTTACCATAATTCATGACTGGTATGATTGGATGAGATTTTGCCATGTTCAAGATTAGCTTACCTAAAATAACGTTAGCCGAGGTAGACTCCTTCCCTTGGCACAAAGATCCGCATGTAAACATTGTGTGTGGAAGTAAATAAACAGAGGTAAAGTATCTTCATAAGCGCAAACAATCCCTTTTACACATCAAATCCCAAATTTTACTTCTGCTCCATTCATATTTCCTTGCGAAGCATATTTTCTTGAACGCAAATAAATCATTATCGCCGCGCACTTCCTACTTTCTAGGATGTCTCACAATGTCGAAGCTCGAAATTCAGAATCCACATCAATCTTAACTTCGACCCAGACTACGAAGCTTGAATCATCACGAAGAAATGTTGACTTACAGAGTACAACCAAAAGGTTTACGAAATCAAGACTGTAAAGAGAGAGTTGCTAACTTGAACAGATTGCAGACAGAGCTAATGCAGCTCATGACGTGTTCGGCTCCTGGCATCTCAGCATTTCCTTCAGCTGATGGAAACCTCATGTCCTGGACCGCCACTATCGAGGGTCCTGAGGATACACCATACTTCGGGCTAACGTTTAAGCTAAACTTTAACTTCCCATCTAATTATCCTTATTCCGCACCGACAGTTACCTTTAAAACGCCAATTTATCATCCAAATGTCGATTTTTCCGGACGTATCTGTCTCGATATCTTAAAAGATCAGTGGACTGCTGCATATAACATCCAAACCATCTTATTAAGTTTACAAAGTCTACTAGGAGAACCAAATAAGTAAGAATAGAGTTCAACATGATGCGAGAATATCTAACCTTCTTAGCTCATCTCCACTGAATGGAGAAGCTGCAGATTTATGGGATAAAAACCCAGAGCTGTTCAAAAAAAAAGTTCTCGGAAGACATCAGGATATTGACGATGAATAAACGAAAACTTCACAATAGGACCTTCGAGGATTTTAAGAAGCTCTTTTAATTATGGTCACTACTAACTAATGTGATGTGTAAAACCCAAATCTACACCAGGAGTGTGCGCATACACCTCCTTCATGTAAGCGTAGAATCCCAGGCTACAAAGCCTTTAAAAAATCAGGATGAGAGGCAGATTAGAATAACAGAATCTCCCGGTGTCTAAATTGGTTCAATAAAACAGGAATTGAACAGATGGTTAACTCTCCTCTATCTGCAAAATTCAAAAAACGCCTAGTTAAGGTAGAGAGCTTGAAAACGAAATAACCTAAGATCAGGGATTTACAAAATGTAGACAAAACAAACTCAAATTTGATAAAAATTGTGCTAAAATTAGAAATGTCTTATGCACGTTGGTTATCAAAATAAGTGAATGTATTCTTTGAATTCTTAAAATATGACCGACGATGATTCTAAATATTCTAGTATTCTTGGGATTCACGGACTCGTAGATCTTTTAACTCGTTCGAGGCTCTGATAAGTTTTAATGGATCTGTCATGAAGTACACGCAAGTGCCCAGGCGCTAAAAATAAATTTGTGTTGAAGTAGAAGATACTCTATATTCATAGATAATGGAGTTACATTTAGTGGCAAACTCTACACACATTGGTTGTGACACCTAGGAGATCAAATTGAAGAAGGACTCGGAAGTGAATCCTAAAAGCATAAGATTTAAAGGTAACAATAAACGTCTGGGTGTGCTGCCCTCTAATCTACAACTGTTCTTGGCTCCTCAGACCAACAACTACTAGGCTAAAAGTACAACCCTAGCAAATAACAATAGCTTAACAGTAACCTTAGTAGGGCCCAAGCAGTATTGCAATTCAGATAAGAAGTGAGCACATTGGTCTCAATTCTTACCTGTACCGAAGGAAAGTCCCTGGAGTGGTTAATTCAAAATGTCAGTGTGGATATCCGTCTCAAAATGTCAAACATATGGTCTTGGCGTGTCCTCAGTGGGCAATGGGAAGAGGAGAGGTGCTACAAAAGGCAAAAGACAGGTCATTTGCGGCAATGATGAACAGCCCTGATGACATAGAAAGAATTACAAAATGGATCCTGGCAAAAGGCTGGTTTGAACCATTCCGGCTTGCAGGAGAAGTAGAATAGTATTGGACGAAAATATGAGACGATGTGGACAAGGATAAGACGGATTTCACACTGTATAAACAGTGTAAATGCACTTCCTGTAAGAAACCTCACAAAACAAATATACACGAGACAGACAGTTGTGGGGGGTTTTACCGAATTTGGTTTCCTCCTGTGTAAATATTGTAGCTAGATATTCCTGCATGGGCACATAGGGTGCCTGAACGGGCTAAATGAAATCAAATCAAAATAGCTAAACAGTAAACCTCCCTTGATGACAAGCAACTAGTAATCCTCACTAATACAATATGAAATGTCTGGGGCATATCCATATACCTTTGTGACTCTTATGGACGGGACGTCATATTGGTAGCTTTGAGCTACGAAACACCTGTGACTAACACTCTTTTTCTTAATTTACATTATATTCAGCTACATAGCTATAACAATTGATTTCGAATTTACAACAAAAATTGTTACTGCCTTTTATTATAACTCCTGGCCCTTAATCTCTTCTTTTAATGTCTAGTTTTTAATAATCTTATTGATCTCCCTTGTGTGCACTTATGCACCTGGAAGTCCTTCGAAAATTCTAGTAATGCTTTCTTCCCCCTTTTGGTCCGCAGTAGAATGGGTAGTCTGAGTGGTTCTATACCTTTAAACTGACACCTTTACGGATCTAGGCTTATCTCAAGTTCTCGATATTCCAATCCATCAGGAACCTCATACTTATAATAACATATTAACGTGCAAGACACATTAATGAAGGTTGGTGTGTCTCTGACAGCGACGTCAACCACAAATTTTCTATCAAAGAATCTTTATCGCGGCCGTTCTATAGCTGTATTTAAAGCTATAATTTCCGTTCTTGCCGCAAGAATCATGGAAGATGTGGGCTATCTCTGCCCCGAACCAGACAATTCTGACTTATCGTGCATCATATCGACCCTAAGCCTTTTAGTACAGACCCCAGCCGACAGTAACTTTTTTTATAGTGCTAAATATAATTGAAGTCTGGAAAGACGCGGAAGTCAAGTCGTCTAGGCCGTTACAGGGTTAATTTCTTGGGTTTGTACTGTCTGCGCCTGAAAGGCAGGGATGGGCCGGTTAACACGAATTCTTTACCTTCCAGTGGTGCCGGTGTCATCGCCCATTATGTTCTGCATATCTAGCTTAGCCAAGGAGAATCGTATTCGAATCGAATTCGAGAGCAACCTCAACCGAATCTCCATTTGACGACTTCTCAACAATGCCTCTCCTAACATTTTTATCCAAGTCCTCAACCTCTTTCTAACCACGCATCTCTCCTCAAAGACCAATAAAGAAGTTGCACCAACTGCAAACAGGAGCTTGCCCCATTATTTACCGGCCATCATTTACTTCAAATTTACGACGCTACGTATACCCCTGAGGAGGAAATAAAGTCATAAAATACAAAGCTCGGGTCATGGTTTATGGGGGACTGATGCTCTAATGGAGTTCTACATCTTGAGGAAGGATAAGGGGCTGAGATATAGAGCGAGAGGGGGAACAGATCTCTAAAGACCATGCTGGGACTGACATTTTCGAGGGGATTTCAACTTAGGAATGTTTGTGGGCGACAAGACCTAGATCTTGGCTAATTAGCCAGGAGGACATCTTTTGTCGATGAGTCAATGACACTCCTCAGCGCCCTGGACGGAACAAAAGAAGTTGGGCTAAGCTACCATACAGCAATCACGCTCTGTCAAGACTTTCCTGACATTTTAGCAAGGCCTTCGGGAAGGAGTTGGAAGGAGGCTAGAAAGGCAGAGGGTAAATCTCCCGAGGTACCCACAAGTCTGCAGCACCCAGCTGGCCGGCCTCTTCGAACGCTTCAGAACGGTCGCTATATCTTCGGGTTTAGTCCTGATGTCGGTATTAGAAAAGTCCCGCACCTAGTGGTTTTCCCGGCTGCCATACACCCGCAAATGGTTATCGTTTCGTTGGTTGGAGAGGGGGGATAATGAAGGGCAAAGGGCTCCTCTAAGTGTGTGATCGAATGAGGACTTGTGAGGGGTGCTACTGTTTGAGGAGAGCTATATGGGAGGCATAGGAGGGGATATACTACTGGTATAGGTATCCTTGGCCTGCAGGCAGAGAGGACCTGCATGTTCTACATAGTTATAGACTTAGACAGGACAATAAAATTAATTATTGATTTATCCCCAGACCGCCGAAAGATTATACAACTCTTTTCATCTGGTACTTGACTGATAATAAGAATTAGATTTCTCAAAAAAAAGTTATTAATTCAGCAAAAACAGGGCTCTCCTCGAAACTAACCACACTTTGCAGATGAATCCACCTCAAACTTCACCTTCAACACCACGACTCAAATGAATATCCAGAGATCAAAACAATTCAGTAAGTCGAAAAATTAAATAAAAATAAATGAAAGACCTTAAAAGATAATTTTCAGACTCATGGGCTTTTTGAAGCTGGCAAAAATCAGACGTAAGTTGCCGCGCAACTTGGTATTTATCGGGCACCAGTTAGTTATCCACTGCTACCCGGAACTTTCTCCTCCAAAAAGAAGAAAAGATCATTCCCGGCTCTAAAAGTAGATGATGTTAACCAGCTTATATCTTTTGTTCAGTCTTCACCTGAAAACTGCCGCAAAACATTTCTAGAATCACCTCCGGCTCCTTTAGGTATTCTGGTGACAGCAAGCACGTAACATACAAAGAACTTAGGAAAAAAGGATATCGACGACATATAGCTCATCTAAAGCTCCTAGTAACTCAAAAACTATGAAGACAGACAGAAAATGGGCCAAATCTCATCTCAATTACACATTTGAAGACTTGACATCAGTCTTATGGACAGAAGAAACTTGTTTAGTGTATGAAAAAAATCTAGAGAATGAATAACAATAAGTGTTCGTCTATTCTTTTTTCAGAAGAGTGTAATTTGATTTTCTAACCTTCTGAGCTAGACATCCCAAGAATACAATTCTGATTGTGTTAAAGAAAAAAAGAATAGCGCTGGCTTGATGTTCTGGGGTTCCTTTGCAGGATCAAAAAAAAACCCCTGTTTATTTTGAGAAAAGGAGTGGAGGTCTATCATTCCTCAAAATAAATGCGAAAAAATAGTTCCTTTTATCGACGGCATGGTCTCTATGGAACATTGGCCCTCCGTTATATGGGACGATGCTACTGCACAAGTAGCAGCAAATACAACGTTCAAATTCTTTTTTCCATGGAATCAATCTTAAATCTGTCACACTCATGAATAAAATTAATAATTTGAATTTGAATACCTTAGAGGGGGTTTTGTGTCTATGTCATGTGAATCGTCAAGAGAGCAAGAGCAAATATACGAATAAATAATCAATTACTTCGTGATACGAGTCCATCGTAGCACTATAGTGTCTCGTTCTCTTCTACTAACGACCCTTATCATCATTATTGGACGCAGGGCAGGACTGACAACCTGTAAGTGTTGTCCTCTACGAATCTGGGAGTAAAATATTCTCCCACAGCCAAGTTCAGCCAAATTTCGCAATACCGAACAAGTTGGCCCACGAGCCAATGATTTAAAATACTCCTCCATGTCAAATTTTCGCACCGGACGAGTTCGATTCCCATCTAAGTCTCATCAAGTTTACAAGTACGAACAAGTTGATCCTCATTCCAATGGTCACACCTCTCGTCGACTTTCTCTGGCCTCAGTTGGTCGCCAAATATACGCCCACGCCAATATTTATGCCCGACGGAGGAAAAAAATCGTGGCACACAAATCTGGGAAACAGTTCTGTGGGATGGACGTGAGAGGGATTTTGACAAGTTGAAATGATGTCACAGAGGATGGACATAATTTCGACGGGCGTGTGATTTTGAATTTTGGCAGAGTTTCACCAATTGAGCTTTGTGCGCGCTACGACTATGATTGCGAGAGTGCAGCTCACACGATAAACACAAGCCAACGATGGAAGATGCAGTGGTCCGCCTACTGGTGGTGTACTCCGGTATAGTTTGAATAGCCTGGGAACCTCAGACTACATTTCGCACGGAGAAAATTCAGTGGATGATGAAGGCATGTCTGGATGACTCAGGGGTTTTGGTGACGTTTCCCTGGATAGGTATTTACGGATGAGGGTTGACTTGGGGTGATGAAAAATCCGCCATAACTTCGCAGTGGTACGCGCAAATGAAAACCGAGGCATGAGTGCTCTTCTTGTATATTGAGTCAGCTTTTCTGTAAATTTTCTCCGATATTGTGTCATAGTCAGATAACTGCATACGCAATTAAAATCTGATCCAAAAAAACCCCCTATTACTAATAACATGAGGTGTCCCCTACGAACCTCCAGCTCTCACTGTAGAGTCTGCAGAGCCAAGATTGAGTAACAACCTCCTCACTTCGATGAGGATTCCCAGTCGCCTTCGCGATCTGTATCGTCTTCATCTCTCAACACATCCCCCTATCACCACTATCATGAAGCTAACCACGATCAGATCAGATGGTAGGATCAAAGCCCTTCTCAACACTAAACCTTGACCATGGAGGAAAAGCCATCCTATGAATTTCCGGAGCGTACCCAGCGCTCGATACGGAGATGGCGGATGGGTTCGAGTCAGCCTTGAATGTTACAAAGAAGGGATATATAGATGAATATGTGCACCTCGTGTGGTCCCGGTGTCTAGGCCTCGCCTGGCTGGGGCTGCAGGTTTTTTGAGACTTTTTCCCGCGCACGCAGTTTCCATTGCTACCATTTTTATTTTTTTGGGTAGAAGGTTCCGTGGAAAAGGTGGCCGAATTCCATGGGTAATTATTGAGCTGAATGGCTGTTCATCACGGGCAATATATCAATGATCTTACAAGTAACAAAAGAGGACAGGAGCACTGTACAAGGTGTGGCCTGGGCCAGAGAGGAGCCCAATGTGCTAGATAGTCTATGACTCAAGTAGTACAATAAAAACCCACTCACTCACTAATAACATGAAGCTAACCACGATCAGATCAGGTGGTAGGATAAAAGCCCTTCGCAACACTAACCCTTGACCGTGGAGGAAAATCCATCCAATGAGTTTCCGGAGCGTACCCAGCACCCGATACGGAGATGGTGGATTGGATGAAGTCGGCCTCCGCTGTTAAAAAGAAGGGAGATGTAGATAAATTCGCGCAACTCATATGTTCCTGGTGTCTAGGTTTCGCTTGGCTGGGGCTGCAGTATTTCGAGATTCTCTCCCGTGCACGTAGCTTCCATGGCTACCGAAGGTTCCGTGGAATAAGTGGCTGAATTCCTTGGGTAAATACTGAGCTTAATGGTTACTAGTCACGAGCAGTATATCTATAATATTTCAGAGAACATAAAAGGGAAGGAGCACATTACAAGGTGTAGCCTGTATGAGAGAAGAGCCTTTTGTGCTATATAGTCTTTGACCCAAGATGTAAAATTAGAAATAACAATAGGAGTTTGATTTAAACTAACGTTGTGTCAGTGCACTGCTTATGATCATTGTCACAAACTGGACGGCTCTGTCCTTACAGAACTATCCGACGCCCTGACGCGCCCTGTAGCACCCAGAATCTGTATAAGATTTCTATGATTCTGATCCCAAATTTAAGTACAGCAAATTCCCGTCTAACATAAAAGTTACATTTACATTTGCAACTTGCATCAAATTCCTCCCGCAGAAAGCATAATTATTAAGGAAATTTATATAAAAGTCGCATTGTGTAAGAAAAAAAATATCATTTCCTATCTAACAGTGATTCCATGAAAAGAAATTTTTAAATAGAAGTTGCTTCGTTTAAACCCATCGTAAAAGTCATCACCAGTACGACTTATTTCCCAATGGAGAGGGCACCCTCGTTACCAGGGCTAGGTCTACTAATGTTGATTGTAAGAAACAGAGGACTGTAAATCTCTGCTTTCTTCGACCCAAGTTTCAGCCTTTCATAGTGATTCATCAAGGTTACCCAGAGGAGCAAACCCAGATACTGATCCCACTGACAGTAGAGGAGCTGGAGTAAAAGCTTGCGAGAATTATGATGATGCACTCCCAATGATTGGGCCCTTGTATTGCGGAATTTGACGGAAACCGAGTCAGTGATGAATAAATCGATTTATTAAATTATATGAGGAGAAAAGAGAAATCTAGCTACTTCTAACAGGTTTTATAAGGGTTGATCACCCTCGTAAACCTACAGACTAGTGACTTGTCCTTAGGCACAATACTTTATACTCAACCACGTATGAGTGAGTGAATGTTTGTTATCCTAATGAGTCTATAACTATGTAAGGACACGTGGGTCGTTTCTATCTACAATCTGGGAGGATCTATGCCTCGTGTAGTGCACTCCCTCCTATGCCTCCTTCACGACTTCTTTCCAGCAGTAATACCCCTACAGATCTTCGTTCGAGTACACACTAAGAGGAGCCGTTATCCCGTCATTATCTCCCCTTTAAATCCAAGGAAACTATGGCCATTTGCGAGTGTGTAGCTGCAGTGAAAATTTTCAAAAACTGGGTGCGGGACTATCCCATGACGAAGATGTCGGCCAGTCGGGCGCGGCAGACCTGTGTATACCTAACATTGTCTCTCAACCTTCCTAGTCTCCTCCTTACTCCTCCCCTGATTCATGCCGCAGGACAAACCGAGGGTGTTGTGATATAACGAAGGCTTCTATAACTGCCGTTAAAGCGTTTGGTACTGCATTATCTTTCCTCATTCCCAGCATCATTATAGTCGTCTTGGTCGTCTTATATGTCATCTGAAGCGTATCTTTGACGGGGGGGAGATAACTCAGCTCAAAGTTGAAAAAATGTTACTCAATCTCGGCTCTGCAGACTCTACAGTGAGAGCCGGAGCTCTAGAATTTAGGACTTAACTAAGTCTAATCTAAGGATACGAATTACAATGCTGCACAGCGTTGTCAGGAACTGCAGACAGGAAAAAGTTACACTTTGAAGCAGAATAATATACGAGTTTTCCCATAGTCCATGCTAAATAAATGGCCAGCCTTCCATGCATTTCCAAATTTAAAAGGTCTGAATAGGTATAAAATATTTTCCTCATCGAGGATAAGTGTTTTCAAAAAACTGTATCTGTGCTAGCCACTCAGTAAAGATTTTAGCTCCTTCTGGAGTGCCTAGTAGGCTGATACGGAGCTGATTGACAGGCCCTGCTGGGCGGCCATTTTGTCGACGGAGAATACGACAAGATAGAAAATGCGTTGGAGTTTTTTGCGATCCGCAAAGACAGTTCAGCCTAGCTTCTTCATGTTTAAAACATTTGTGATGAGCTGCAAAGTCCCTATGACTAGTTCTAGCTCGATTATCTGACCTAGAGCTTTCCGACCTAAGAATAGCTCCTTTGGAAGGTGTGGAGCGGTCTTAATTTCCATTTAACAACAACATGAGTCAACTACTTGATCATCCATCAGATGGGACCCTTTCCACAATTATCTTTCCACCTTTCACTCTTAGTATATCAGCAAAAACAAGCAGCTACATGGCTGCGTTAAACCAGCCGTCGTCCTCAGCGTCTACCGACCCAGACGACGAACTACACCCGAGCCTTTTGGGATTGCTGCAGCTATGGAGCAATCAGAACGCAAATTTAAGGAGAGAATGAGCCTAACTCAAGACTATCTCCAAAATTTCGACGCTTGGGCAAAGTCCAGGGCCGGGACTGCGGGTGCGCATTTACTCGCACCATTCATTGAAAAAATTTCTCCTATCGTAACAGCGTTTGTGATAGCAAAAATCAACGCGGTGAACCCCCCAGGTAAGAATCCTTCCCTCGAAAGCACTCAATTAAAATCCTCTGTGCCTAGGGCGATAAAAATAGGTGAGAAACCACTCAGCGAACTCCTGAAGAAGCCACAGGAAAATGCTATTAAAGTTCTAGAGGTTTATCTGGAATGATAGAAGTGAACGTTGACCGTCAAGTCAATACTGTACGAATCGTAAGATATTGGGGATTTAAGGATCAGAGATAAAAGGTTAGTATCAGTGAGGTTTTTTGATTTTACAGAACTTATATTTAGTTAGTTAAAAGTATATGTCTAATCTACATCTAATTGTCTATCTACGTTCTACCTCTTTTTTTTTTTTTTTTTTTAAATCATTTAATGTGTATGCAGCTATTAAGCTATGACACATGACCGGTACTATATATACATGTAGGATGACTCTTTTGACGCTAGAGACACTCATACTCTGCATTTCATTTGCAAATACCACTATGAGGTATGTTCGCTTACACAAACAGTCGACCCTCCTCCGTAAGTACCCACCAAAGGGAAATTTAAAACCTTTGATTATCCAAGCATGCCTTCATCATCCATGCATACCAGCGCCGCGGGAAATGTAGTTAAGTTTTGCCGGATTCGAACCAGCGGTCTCCTGTCTCGGGTGGGATATGTGTCCTAGCTATCCAGACCTTACTCGAGAAACCGGCCAAGATGGTGTACCACTGCACCATTCAACCATGGCGGTGTTTATAGTGTCGCCCGCACTCTCACAACCGAAGTCTTGGCGCACGCACAAAGCTCAATTCAAAAACTCGTCAAAATTATAAAATCCACGCCCGTCGAGATTGTTTCCATCCTCTGCATCATCATGTGAACTTGTCCTAATCCCTCTCACGCCTATCCCAAAGAACTGTCTCCCAGGTTTGTGCGCCACGCTTTGCTTCCTCCGTCGGGTGTAAATATCGGCGTGGGCGTATACGTGGTGGTAAATTAAGGCCAGAGAAAGTCGACGAGAGGTGTGATCATTGAAATGAGGATGTACTAAGTCGTACCTGCAAACTTGATGAAGTCTTGGTGGTGATTGATCTCGTCAGGTGTGAAAATTTGATTAGGTGGAGAGTGTTGAATCATTGCCTCATGGGCCAACTTGTTCGGTATTGCGAAATTTGACTAAACTTGGCTCTGGGAGAATATTTCACTCCCAGGTTCGTAGAGGGCACCACGTACAGGTGTCAGTCTTGCCCTCCTACGTTCTACCTCGCTTAGGTAGAAACATTGTGTTCTGATTACGTGATGGAATAACATTCACACCACTGAGATCATTCCCAGCCGGGACCTCACCAAAGCTGGTAGCAATCGAAGATGAATAGTCTTCGTCTACTCCGCACTACGTGCAGTTCGGTATGATATGTCTAGATTTCAACAAATACGACACCGTGGGTGACAATAGCTCGAAAAGCAGCCAAGCTCTCGGACCTGCCGGTGAACCTAGAAAAACGGAGGCCTATGGTGCAGGCAAAACCAGCCGGTCAAGAGCCCCTGAAAGAAGATAAAAAACTCTTCCCTCTCATGGGGCGAGAACACCAGTGGCGGAGACTATCACTTGTCACAGTAAAGAAAATAATCACTGAGAGAGCTGGAGCTGCACCTTCAGCAATCATATCAATGACACAAGTCAGGTCTGGTCTAGCCATGAAGTGCGCATCAGATGCGCTCAGGGAACCAATTCTGAGTGTAGGCCCTGCACTTCAAAACGACAAAATAGCAATCGAGCCTGTTTCGGATAGGACATCTATCATGGTACCTCATGTCCCAATTTTTATCCGTATATTAGATGGAAAATTTGAAGTTACCAGGGAAATTGTGAAGACAGAATGCCAGGCAGTTTGTGGGGTCACACCAATACAGGTGCGCCCCAACGACAAAAAATTAGGAAGCTATTCCATTAGCTGGATAATACGCCTCAAAAAATTGCCATTAGACCTCCGTTTTAGACTTTTTGATGAGGGTGAGCCAGCTACACCGTTCTCCCGTCGACGACTCATCGAGCAGCATCAACGCTGCTGGGGTTATCACTCAACAAGGAACTGCGTCAAAGGACAGCGATGCGAAAAGCTTTCTAGTACTCATGAAGTAGCAGAATTCACGGCAAAAATTCCCAAATTTTCAAACTGTGCTGGACCGCACGGGTAAACCCACCTGGGCTGCATGGCCCGGTCAAGGTAGTAGCATGGATAAGTGACGTCCCGATCACCCGCCGAGCTGCGAATGATTCGAGAGCGAGGACATAAAGATTTGAAGGTCGCATTGCTAAGATCAGAAGAAAAAGGTAAGGCCCGCGAGGTCATTAATATACCAGACGAAATAATGCATGATAATGAGTAATAAACCCAATTCTCATCATCATAAACACAAATATAGCACCTTTCTCTTTCACCAAGTGAATGTTGGAAAGGGCGGACAAAACATGGAAATTGCGCTGCAACAAGCTTGGGATACAGAAACACATATAGTCATGGTACAGGAACCATGGACCTTGCTAAAAGACAGAGAGTTCACTACTAAAAGCCACCCCAACTTTGATAATTATGTACCCTTTGGAAATATAGCACCACAATCGCGACCGCGCGCCATCACTTTTGTGAGAAAAGGAATCCAGGCTACACAAATGACACCCTCGACATTAAGCCAGACCTAAGACTACTGTCTCGTGCAGGTTGGTGGACTGACATTTGTAAATGTCAATCGTGCTCCAGGCCACAGTGGGACTTTGGAACCATTGCTAAGCTGGAAGACGAGTGGTCTGGTAGTAGTGAGGAGCGACTTCAACTCTGTCTCACAGTACTGGCAGCCATTAACAGAACGCCAATATGGAGACGGTGATCTTACCATGGGGTGGGCTCTTAGAAACAATCTGCAGCTATTAAACACCCTACGAAAAAGTACCTATCGCGATGGAAATATGCTGGATCTAACCTGGAGTAACACGATGGCGTTTGTATCAGTTCCAACCCGGCTCGACTGTACATCAGACCACTTTACGATTGAAGGCTCAGTCAACAAACCAGAATTTTCAGAGCTATCTGTGATTCCAACACTAGGACGCGTGAAAGACTGCGATCTAGATGATTATTCTCGATGCGTGAAGCAATGGGTAAGACATGGCCCCCTCAGTAGTCAAATCGAAATTGAAAACTACACTAGGAATTTGATTCAAGCTCTTCAAGACGCCATCAAAGTTGTAGGACAGGTACCCGCAATAGGCAGAGGAAAAACAGCATCCTGGTGGACTGATGACTGCAAATAGCGATACACTGACTACAAGATAGCTAAAGCTACATCTGAAAATGTAGGACTCACACGAAAGGCGTTCAGAGCAATAGTGAAGGCAGCGAAACAAGAATTCTGGACAAATCAAGTCGAGATAGTAGAGACAGAAGCTCAAGTGTTTAAACTGATGCGATGGGTCAAACCTAAGGCGGCGAACGAGCCCCCTCCCCTAAAAGTATCACCCAACCAATGGCTTTCAGATCCACTAGAGCGGAATAGAATTGAATTGAATTTAAGTCCCTACTGAGTCTATGACTATGAAGGACTGCTAAAACCAGACAATACATCCCCAAAATTTACTTGTTTTTATATGTGATTCATTTCCAATCTTTTCAAAAACCACTAGAGCGGAAGATTGCACTGCGGAACTCCCTTCTTGCAAGGTATGACGCGAGAAACAATATTGATGCATGGGAGGATAGTCAACCAGAGCGTATTCCATGGACTGGATAGGTTTCACTGGAAGATGTTACAGCAGCAACTATTGGGAGTAAAAAACCCGCCCCGGGTTTCGACAAGATTACCGTCCAACTTCTCAAGGCCTGCTGGAAGACAATAAGAACTTTTATCAGGGATCTATTCCAGGCTTGTTTGAACTTGGAATATTTTCCGACGCCTTTTAAGGTGGCTGAAGTCGTGCTACTTCCAAAACAGGCCCCGACCTTACCAGCTCAAAGGGATGGCGACCAATATCACTACTTTCCTGTTTAGGTAAGGGGCTTGAAAGACTGGTAGCTGAACAGATGTCCTGGCTCGCAATACAGCACAAAGCAGTACCTCCACAACTATTCAGCGCGCTACTAGGACACTCAGCACTCGACCTGATATCATGTGTTATATATGATGCTGAAGCTGCAATGAGATCTAACAAAGTTACAGCTATAGTCACGCTCGATATTCGAGGTGCCTTCGTTGCAGTACTACACAATCGGCCGCTTGCACGAATACGAATTCAGGGTTGGCCATAATTCCTCTGTTGCTGGGTCAAATTCTTTCTGACACAGAGAAGAGTCTTGGTAAGATACAAAGAAGGTGTTACTGGGGAAAGGCTCGTTGAGTGCGGTGTCCCCCAAGGATCACCACTCTCGCTACTTTTATTCATGTTTTTCCATTTTTACTCTAATCGAAGAAGGCTCCACCAACTATAGATTTGGATATGCAGACAACATCGCCATTATTCGAGTCGGTAAAAACCCTAGTGAAACTGTGAAGGCTGCTCAGAAAGAAGTAGATAGGATATTCCAACTAGTTACGACACACATGATTAGACTCGACCCTTCGAAGTCCGAGCTACTGGTTATCTGGGGAGGACCGAAGAAGAAACTTGAATCATCCAGCCTCTCGGTTAAATTGGGTGAACATCTTATTACACCATCCCCACACATTCGATGGCTGGGAGTATGGATGCACGCAAAACTGACATTTAAACAGCATTTTCAGGAACAGTGTAGTAAGGCACAACGGCTATCATAATTCTTACGTAGCGTCAACGAGGTCCAGCGTGGCGCGGCTCCCGGACCATTAATACACGCCATAAACGTATTTGTAGTCAGTACAGCTTTCTATGGCGCTGAAGCTTGGTGGCTTGGACTCACCCGTATCACGAAGATACGAGATAATAAGGTAAGTACGGGTGTCGGATGACGCTTCAAACTGCCGGATAGTACTATCTTAACCGCAGTTCAAGCTGCACTACCAGTGTGGCGAACTACACCCAATAAAGTACTTCACAGAGAATTAAGCATCTTACCGGCAAAAATTATGCTACAGCAACGACATCTCCGAAGTGCAGCCAGAATCCACCGACTCGATAGCTATCACTCATTATTACAAAGGGTAGTTGAGACACCCAAGAAAGCTATAAAACGACTCAAACTACGAGTGGGGCAGAAAGAACGCGTATTCAGGGTCCCAGAGCGATACCAAACACGCCTATAAAATGGTAACATCAACCTACCGGCATCGGAAGGGCCTGGACAGCTGTAACAGCCGAGGATAGCGATCACTAACGCCAGGACCAAATGCAACAAAGAAGAAAAGGCGACACAGATCAAGTCTTGGCTTAGAAGTCTCTCTGCAGAAACGCTGCATGTATACTCTGATGGTTCATCTCCTGGTCCAGCGTACTCAGCCTACGGCTACGCCATATACCGAGATGAAGGCCTCGTAGCAAGCGATGGAAAATTATTCTCTGGAGCAGAAGTCTTTAACGCTGAAATTACCGGGGCAGCTCGAGGCATAGAGGTAGGATTAGAGATCGGATGTAGCACAAATATAAAAGTGCTCCTATACAATCAAGAGGCTGCTGAAGCTCTTGTGAGTTGCAGAGCTAATTCCTCACAGTCTGAGGTAAGAAAATTTATGGAAATATGCAAGGCTCAACTCGATATAGAGGCTTGCTGGGTTCCAGGATACTGTGGTATAATAGGAAACGAAAAGTCTGATGCGATAGCTAAGGCAGTCCTTGCATCAAAAACTAGAGAAGAAAATTTATCGTGACCAGAATGCATTAGGGAAGAATTATAAGAGATCCTGACATTTGCAGCGCTCAAACTCCAGGTCATAATCCGCATACAAAAACTTGTAGAAGATTGGTGGGAGAAGAATAAAATGGACAAGTACGAAGATCTGGACCTAAAGATGCGAAGTAAACCCCCTCTAGAGCTAGCTTTACCTCGATGGGCATTTCACTAACTAATCGCAGCAAGGACTGGGCATGGTGACTTTGCTAGTTATGACAGGAGATTTCAACATCCGAATGAGTAAATTCTCTGCAAATGCGGAGGTGAGAAACAGTCATGGCATTTTGCATAATGTCGCCAGGCAATCCAGAATGGAGGATGGAAACAAAGGAACCACCACCTATGATAAGGGACAGGATAGGACAGGAAGGATGGCAGACATTCTTGCGGTATTTAGCTGTAACAAAATGTTACAGCAAGATTGTAATATAAACAGGGGATGTAAAGATCAACTGTAATCCCTCTCGGGCCTGGTTAATGTGTGGCACGAGCATTAAGTTGTGGTGCAGGGCACTAGCACTTTCGAAATTGCCGTTTCATTTGTTTTATGTTTTTTGCGTTTCTGGTTCCTATGAACCAATCATGTAGGTAGCGAAGAGTCTTATTTAGATCTTGACTATTCGTTCCATGCCCTCTGGGTGCTGGGGTAGTACCCGGTCACGGTAAAAATATCATCATAAGTCAATTACTTGCTGAATCTATCAGTAACGACTATCATGTGACGTGGCCGACCATTATTGCGAAGGTATCTTGTAATTGGTAAAGTGGCAGGGTGTCAGGTAAGCGGAGCCTGACCTGTGATAGGCGAAGTGTATATGAATAAAGTAAAAGATAACTCAGTAAAAACAACTTAATTCCTAATTTTCCTAGAATTCTAGGACTACATACACTGATCATGATTGACTTGATCTCTTGATCTCTAAATAGAGACATGCGCTAGGAACATATAACCTGCGGTTCTAAATACAGAATACAGTCACTGACCGAAGCAAACAACTCACGTACGTACTCACAGACCCTATTTTTGGCTCGAGACATTTTTCTGCCGAGCTTCTTCGGCGGTTATTCTTAACCTTCAACACAGGGCTCATCTTTCTCAGTCTCAATCATGTTGAATCTTTCATGATGGTACCTAATGTGCCGTGTGTATACACAAGATCTCCCCTCAAATCACCCCATTCACATCGATTGATTTACCACTGATAAGCCTAAGCGATGGCTTGTGGTTCCTAGTATTGCCAACTTAATCATCTCCCTTCGTCATGCAAGCTGTAACATGCTCTCTGCCATTAAAAACTAAGACTATTCTTCATCCAGTATCGAAACCTCGCCACCTAAGCCTTCTTGAAATGGGTGTTAATCTTTAATGGGGCAGATTTGGATTAGATCGATCCGATAAAAATTTAGAGGTTTTATAGCCTAACTTTTAAGATGAATGATTCAAAAACTGGGCTGCAGGATTAAGGGTCCCCTTGAAAGAATTACTTTAAATCACATCAGCTTCAGTCTTATGATGTTACGAAAGAATGCTTTACTGAGAAAATACTAGTTTGTCAGGAGGGAGTGTTAAAGATTTAGAAAATTGTGTTGAGTTTATTCGTGGAAGACCGGTCTCGGGGTTACGAATTCACTTTTTTCACGTCAGAAAAGGTTAGGATTGTAAGAAATACAGGAGTTCAAGTGAAAAGCGGAGAATTGTTTATAATTATATCTTGTACTCTTTTTTAATATTTTAAGCTGTACAATAAGCCTAGCTAGAAATTTTCCATCCAGATGGGATTTCTTTCAAACCACAGAAGCAAGGCTAATTATTTTAGGGCAGTGGAATATATTATATGATCTGAAATGACAGAGATAATCACTGTCAGTTTAGTTTCAGGGAATTGGAAGTGAAAGAATAGGTCCGCCGGTGAAAGTTTGTCTCCTCTGAGCAACCCTTGAGGCCTGTGGGTATCTTCGCCAAGTAAATCCGATGAGGCCGTTATCATGATAGTTTCTGTAGATCCTAGGTTTAGACTACTCTGTTATTAAACATGTATTCATAAATGAACAAGATGCATCAACTTAGATTCATTCATAATCGTATTGAGCCCTGAGTTCGCTTTTCGACTTATGTGAACGCCATAATCATCTATATCCGTATCAAAACAAGTTCTAAGAGAAACCTCGATTTTTAAGAGCGTGGTTGATAGAAATTATAGCTTGGCATTAGCAGTTATTGTTGTCTGCTGCTGAAGTCATAGTTAATCCACTCTTTACGGCCATCATTCCCAGTGCTGATACTGTCGTGGATGGAGCAGGAGTATTACTTCGAGTCACGGGTGCACTTCGGTTGTGTGCCATATGACTTCGAACAAGATGTCCGGCCGCCAGAGCACTACATAACGAGAGCTCTCCAGCAAGCACAGCGGCAGCAATTATCCGAGCTAGACGACGAGCATTTTCTCCTGGATTATTTGGGTGAGAGCCTCGGACTCCAAGAAGATCCAACATAGCGCCTTGAGGTTCGAGAATTGTTCCCCCGCCCAGGGTGCCAACTTCAATAGAGGGCATAGATACACTAATTTGAAGATTACCTCGGAGACTATGGAATGTTAGCTTGAGAATAGACACTAGCTCAACATGCTTACTTCTTCATCATTGTAATACAATTACTACTTTCAACATTTTGTGCGGGATCCTGGCCAGTAGCTAGAAAGATTGCAGTAACAATATTAGCTGCATGAGCATTAAAACCACCAATACTTCCAGCCATCGCACTGCCAACAAGATTCTTAGCAACATTGAGCTCTACCATGGCTTCGACGGTTGTTTTTAGAGTATTTCGCACAGTTTCTGCAGGGATAATAGCCTCCGCAACTACACTTTTTCCTCGACCGTCAATCCAGTTGATAGCCGCGGGCTTCTTGTCTGTGCAAAAGTTACCTGAGACCGATATAATACTCATATCGTCAAAACCAGCTTCTGTTGCCATAATATTGAGAGCATGCTCAACGCCCTTTGAAATCATATTCATTCCCATAGCATCTCCCGTAGTTGTCTTGAAACGAGGATAAAGATATGTCCCAGCAAGAGCCGTTTTGATCGATTGCAGCCGCGCAAATCTACTGGTTGAATTGAAAGCTTTAGTCATTGTCTTTTGTCCAATTTCCGAGTCTAGCCAGACTTTTGCAGCGCCCGCTCGTTCAAGTGTCTCAAAGGAGACGCATGGACCTCGTGTCATACCGTCACCAGTAAGAACAGTAATCGCGCCACCACCAGCGTTGATAGCTTTAGCGCCACGGCTAGTACTTGCAACGAGAACGCCCTCAGTTGTTGCCATCGGTAGGAAGTAGCTTTGGCCATCAATCACCAAAGGCCCAGCGACACCAAGGGGGAGAGGGAGATAACCTATTACATTTTCACAGCAGGCGCCTAAAACACGATCCCAGTCGTAATTTTTATATGGCAGTTTAGAATGCTCCAGTAATGTTGTAGTTTCAGAGGTAGCAGCAGTCCGTGAGATTATCGCTCTTCGGATCTTAACGGCTCTGGTGGTGTTTCCCAATATTTTCTCTAGGGCGTATCCAGGAATCTTTCCCTGTAAAGATAGTTTGATAATTTCAGCATCAGTCAGGATTGTTGCTTGTTTTTCTTTAAGCATCTGATCCATTTCATCTTGAGAACGCATTATTACTTCAGCTTCACGTATTTCTGCTCGAGGACTTCTGGCATCCTCATCAGTTTCAGAGGGTGTCGACGGTGCACTCTCGTCTGAGTCAACCTTTGTGATTGGTGAGCTATGTGAAGGTGTATTTTGACTATTATTAAAATGCTCCGCGTGTCGTAGTTCCACAGGATCAACGGGTTTGTGAGGATGGCTTTGGAGTGGATGTGGAATACTCCACCTCGCAGCGTTAAATAGATATCCATTGAGTAAGACACTCAATGCGAGAGCAACTATAATCCATTTGGACAGAATTGGGTCTTCCAAACTTTTAAAAAGACTATTAACTACACGACCACTCATACTATACTCATTTTCGCTGTCGTTTCTTCTATCTGTTTCTGTTCCGTGTCTTGCAACACGTGATGATTCTCTCGAGTGAATAGAGGGATATTCAGGCTCATAATAAATGGGTGGTATAATCTCAATCACAGTTGAGCGTTTATTAGATAGTGCAGCTTCCAGAATGAGGTCTAGCGCAGTCGAGGCAGTCTTTAAAGGATCGATTGGTATTGAGATGTCTCCAATGGGTAATCCCTGGTTTGTGTGCCCCACTACATCCGATGAGTGGGTATGGCTGTTACTGCCTCGAAATGGAATAGTGCAGATGTTAAGTACGTTGATTATTATAAAACCTGTCACCATAAGGACCTTGAACTTCGGCACGCTACTGTCCTGTATCTTACGTCCAAAAATATTAGTCTCATTAACGCCTGCTTTGTCTGGCCTCGGCCATTCATAACTCTGTGCGACGTTCTCAGCAACCCTATGGCTAACGCCATCGTCTTCTAGAGCTTGACGTAGGGCTACATGCCTTTTAATATGATTAATCTCGAGTTTAATACTTAGTATAGCAGTGTAAAAAGTAAAAAGCAAGAGACAGTCAAAAAATAAGATCCAGGCGGCTAGGAAACAAAATTGCTGCAGGCCACCCTGGACTCCAGACATGGCCCCAGCAGTTAATATACAAATCTCAATGACGTAGTCTCTTATCAACTGATATCCCTTTTCCTTGATAGCTATTTGAACAGCATGTTGTATTGAGGTTGATGATACCCCAGATTTTGCGCCGTTACTAGCTTTCCTGAACGAGTGCGATGGGTCAGGCTTCCTTAATCTTAGGGCTGCAGACAGAACAGAATTTGTCAAAACAATCGATTTCTCAAAACCAACAGTAACGACTAAAAATGGGAGACCCTCAGATAAAAGTATCATATTTATAGGTACCCCCATTTTCGTTGTCACGATTAGGCCGAAGAGAAAGGCAAATGTTGAAGAAAGGACTGTCGTGCAGAATAGCCAGAAGTTTGAACCCATTCTTCTCATTGATACAAACAATGAAACAAATGTTAGATGCATAGATATGTAGCCTAATACCACTATGACTATATCCAAGGCTTCGGCGTTTTTGAGAAGATCTAGGAACATGACCCAGCTAGTCTTAACCCAGTTTTTTAAAGTAGTGCTCGACTGGGAAACTCTTGCCGCTCTGATAACCCATTTTTTCTTTTCATGGGCGAACTCGAATTCATCTCGGCTGTCGAGCTTTTTCCCGTTAAAAGGAGGTTGACTGATGGGTAGCTCACGGGCGGTTATTAAAAATTCTTTTAACTGAGCCTCTGGTAATGTAAACAAAATGGTTGAGTCTTGAGGCATCAACAATGAATTTGGTGTGACAGGAAGCAACTTGTAAGAGAGATTTCGTGGAAGGACAGTTTCTGGAATAGGTTCTCCGGGAGAGCTTGCCATCGAAGAGTCTGAAAATACTAGGGTTATAAGGGCCAAGTGGTCTTGATCTGGTGAAATAGATTTGATGGAATCCGATGCGGACCATTCCCAATTAGTCTCTGATCCAACCCGCAACTGTCTACCTCCTTGCTGAAGTGATCTCCAGTCAGTCTCGGCATGACCAGTTAGTGTGGAGCGATTAAATAGACTACTTTCTAGGAGACTGATGTATGTGGTGCTCGCTAAAAGCGCAACTATTACGACTGTGTGAATTGGATGTATACAGGCTCCTCGTGTGAGCTTTCTGACAAATGGAGTTATCTTGTTTTTAAGCCATTTTGGACCTGCTGCTGATTGGTGACCAACACCCAGTGACCTTGTAGGCGTAGAAAATTTGCCAATTAATGAAGCTGCCATACTCGTGAGTGTGCTATTACCGGTTAAGGTTGCTCAAATCTCATTAAAACTATTCCCGAAAGGAATTTAACGTTTTGAGATGATGATCTGTTAACTTTTATCCAGTGTCTACAAGTATTGTAGGAAAGGTATTCTTTGTTTGAATAGAGAATATTTTGCGTTGAATGGCTATTATGGTTGTAAGTCCACAAAGTGTCTATAACTAAGCGCTTGATCTATAGGTAAGATAGATTGGTATCATTCGTCCACAAGTTCCCGGAATTCAGAATAGTGAGAGCGGTAATCGTAGAATCGGAACCCGACCAGATTTGAACTTTCAAGATAAGAATAGTCGATTAGTTTGAACTAATGTTATTGATGTTTATTTATCCTACCCTAGGACTTTGCTTCAGTGTTTGTCGCCTTGGAGTCCATGTAGAATTCTCTGGACTTACTGATATCTTGTCGTCTTTAACAGTCTGTCTACATACGACGCTGTAACGGGTATGCCAGCAGATTGCTAACAAAAGGCCCTTTTAGCCATAAGACTGACTGGAGGAAATTAATTTCATTATCGGCTAAGAATGGCCGATCTCTCGTCAAACTCCATAGGTACCCTTCTTACTCGGGAGGAGGGATCTAGTGCAGATTTAGTTAGCGTTGGGCCGAAAGGGCAATGGCTCAACCCTTTCCTAGCCTTCTTACAATATTTAATATCCGAACAGGGATATAGCATGTAGACTGGATAATACCTTGTAATTGATAAGTACCGACAGAATATTGATAGTAATACGCAAGGATCTCTTGATTTAGAAGATCGCAGGTGCGGTCTTCAGCGTAGCATCACGGCTGATCGCAAATAATAACATTACTACGCACTTAGGGTAGGGATTATTCAAAAATTGGACTAGGTACATCGGTAGCAAAATACCAGAGAAGAATACAGTCCTAAATTTCACGTGATGTATCTCTGACAGTTCTCAATTAAAGCTACGCAGGAAACTTATAATTGAAGGCCGCAAGCTTTCATTACTTCTCGTTGGAGATATGTTTATTGAAGAATGAATAACATATCCCGATCTGTATGTTAGTTACTACTCAAATCTTATTCATGCTTTCCGAATGACAAGCTTTTAAACTAAGTTTATTAGATTTCGAGTGATAACCATGTCAAATATTTCCTTGAGGTCTTGAATTTGAGGAAAGATGGAATAAACTCTTCGCGCTGAAAATAATTTCCAGCTTTAATTAACTTGAATTATATATTTTTCTATTTAAAACAAAATGGTTATGAGAAAAAAGGTCTGTACTATCTATTGGCTGGGAGTACCTACGGCGTAGGAAGATTACCATTCTATCTGTCTCATGGTTCCTGTCTATCAATAATAACCTCCTTCGAGTATATTTTTGGGTTTCTAACAAGAGTAGCTGAGCAATTAATACTGCATTGTACTTGACAATGACACATCACCAGTGCAACTCTCCCAACTTGAGTCTAGATAGCTAAGACGCTTATCCCACATGAGCCAGGAGAAGGCAAGTTCAAATCTACTGACATTCAATCATATTCCCGCGGTGCTCAGGTACATGATAATGAAGGCGTGCTTGGATAACCAAAAGTTACGAAGCTTTGCATCCGATAAGGATTGACTGGGGATGTCGACTGTAGTATGTTAATAAACATACTTCATAATCTTATTTCAAATGCCAAAATAAAGCACAAATGTCTGGAGTCTAAACAATAATCGAAAATGGTTGATACGGCAAAGTATCGTATAAATCAAAAGTACTACGTTGCAACGTGGTGGTTAAATCGTGATTTCTTATTCTCTTTGTTCAGCCCGCAACAATGAGATACCCTCATTTGCACGGGCTAATTCTATCTAACCTAACTAGGCTTAGCAAACATCCCGTGAAGCTTGATGTTGGATGAAGCTCACAACAAACATGTTCATAAAAATAATTGAGTTACTTAGATAGGTGAATACAGAGTAAATGATTAATAAATTAAAATTGTCTGCCTCCATGCGATTGACATCTGATCAACGATAAGGGCTCGTGACTATGACTTCCAGTCAATCTAAAATTCCAGTAGTCGAATATGAATTGGACTTGAGGAATATGGTATCATTTGTAATCGTCTTCATAACTCAAGATACGTCAAGCTACTTATAAAATTGCTTAACTATTTCCAGGTGAAAGAAGTCCTATTGATCTGCAAAATTCATGTCCAGTGATGCATAGCTTTGATCAACGATACTATATGAACTGAACTCACGATTCTTCCTAAATCTACTGCGCTATGGCAATACATTTTAGCTGCGCGATATACAATTTTAATTATATAGTTAAAAAATTGGTGAGTGGCGCCAGTACTAGCTTATATAAATAAATATTGGTTAGGTTGAAGCCATGTTTCCCGCCCGTAGATTGGTAGCATTCATATCGGCCCTAAACTCAGGAATAACCCTGCTGGCTGTTAATTGATCGCCAGCCAACGAATTTACCGTCGCTAAGGCAAAGATGGCGCCAGCCTGACCTTATCTCAAATGATATTATATGCACTCAGCTAACGAGCCGTAACACAAATTGAAGTTTGGTGTGCATATTCGTTTTGTCTTAAACTTGGAGACTCTCATTCTGAGTCTTCTAGCTGCAATTAATCTGCCGTGGCATGGATGATAGTGATACGCATAACCAGCGCCTATGAGTTAGCGCCGAGCGGCCGGGACTTTGGTTGTGCCGAGGCATTAACGTCATTCTCGGAACATGTATCAATAAGGGTAATAGGGATAGGGGATGATGGTAATTAAGAGGCACAAACCCGATCTCGCCACCATAGAAAAGGTAATCCATTTAATCTATGCTTTGCTCCTGCACATTATCGAGCCCCAGTTTTACGGTGACATATGTCTGGCATATTGAGATTGTGATTCCCATCAGAAGGCTCTTTCTACTTTTTTTTGCATTAGATTTGAATTGCGTATGAAGCTCGCTAGCTATCTATGACACATTATGAAAGAAAAAGCACATAATAGATAATTCAACATGAATGGGGAATTATTATGCCTCAGTTTTCATTTGCTACTACCACTACGAAGTCATGGCGGCTCTGAGGGCTCTTATTACAACAGCGTGTCGCTAAGGACGTAGTAAAGAGGTTTGTTTAGTTGGAGTATACACTGTCTATGGCTCCAGGGGTCTTTTCAAACATTACAGGGATAAGGCGAACATAATCCTAGGCGGTTATCTGAGTAGGATCGTCGTACACCAACGGTGATTTATGCACTAAATCACATTTACTAGTATCACTTTCCGGGCTTAAATGCATAGATTCGTATCCCTCCTTGAGTCTTATATCTGTGCCAATGGCAAAAATTGCTAGCAAAAACAATATCTTCACCTTCCAGTGATGCCGGTGTAATCGCTCAGTATACTCTGAATATATAGGATATCCAAAAAGAATCGCACTAAATTGAAATCGAAAACAAATATTAGTATTTCTACTATCCACAACTTTCATCAACATCGATCTTGTCATTCTCATTCTCATTCTCATTCTCATCCAAGTCCTTAACCTCTTTCTAACCACGCACCATTTCGCCTCGACGACCAATAAAGAAGTTGCTCCAATTGCAAACAGGAGCTTGCCTCATTAATTACCAGCCATCCCTCACTAAATATTAACGACACTATTTATACCCGCAAGGAGGAAATTAAGTTGAAAAATATAAAGTTGGGTCATGGTTTATGGGAGACTGATGCTCTAGTTGGACAAACAACTTGCGGAAGGACAGACGGCTAAGATGTGGAGCGAGAGGGGGAACGGGTCTCTGAATACCATGCTGGGACCGATATTTTCGAGTGGTTTCAACTTTGGAATGTTTGTGGGCGTAAAGACCGAGATTTCTACTAAATATCCAGGAGGGTTTCTTTTGTCCATGAGTCAACGACACTCCCCAGTGTCCTGGACGTCACAGAAGAAGTTAGGCTAAGCTACTATACAGCAATCACGCTCTGTCAAGGCTTTTCTGACATTCCAGCACGACCTTCGGGAAGGAGGCTAGAGAGGCAAAGGGTGAATTTCTCGAGGTACCCACAAGTCTGCAGCGCCCAGCTGGCCGGCCTCTTCGAACGCTTCAGAAGGGTCGCTATATCTTCGGGTTTAGTCCTAATGTCGGTATTAGAAGAGTCCCGCACCTAGTGGTTTTATGGGGTTTCCCGGCTGCTATACACCCGCAAACGGCCATCGTTTTGTTGGCTGTAGAGGGGAGACAATAGAGGGCGAAGGGCTCTTCTAATTATATGATCGAATGAGGGCAAGTGATGGTTGGTACTGTTTGAGGAGAGCTGTACGGGAAGCGCAGGAGGGGATATAATACTAGCATGTATGTCCTTGACCTGTTGGCAGATAGGATCTGCATGTCCTACATAATCATAGACTCAGGTAGGACAATAAAATAAGTTAATAATAATGGCACAAATTAAAAAGATCCTTGGCTGACCATCCACAAAAATAAATGTGCAAATTTGAGCGGGGCCACAGAGGTAAGTCCTTGTCGGATTCAACCATTACATTCAACATCAAATAGTATTCGATGTGGATAATTAAACGAGTAAATGGATCACCTGGGTTATCAGTAATCGAGATTTTTTGTTTGTTTAATGTCGTTGTATCTATGATAATATTTAGACGTGTAGGCCCTCTGTGACAGTCGGCCGGCAGTATCTACTCCTCGGGAAGTATACTCCCTCCCATGCCTCCTTCATATCTTCTTTCCAGCGGTCATAACATAGCAGATCTTGATTTGAGTGTGCACTCATAGGAGCCGTCATCCTTCACAATCTCTTCTCTCTAGTCAACAAAATGATGGCAGTTTGCGACTGTGTCACGATGGGTAAGAGGCGCAGGAGATTTACGAGGTCGGATCTTGTGTTTGAATTTTCTTCATGGAGGAACTAGTCTCTGAACAGATGTACTTGCTTACATGTGCGTATTCGAGTCCTGAGTAGTAAGCGAATTCATGTCATCAGTGGTAACTGTTATAGCATGAAAGCATGAAGATTAAATTGAGGTTACTAATTAAGAATATGTACATGTAGTCACGTGATGATTAGTAATCCTCCACTACACCCCCCCTGAAGCTGAATGCTTTAAGTCTATATTTATTTGATTGCAAAAGTTAGTATGCTTGATACGCTGAAGGGCTTTTGTTAGGCCGTCAGCTTTACAAAGATCGGTTGGTGTGTATTTGAGCCGGATAATGTTGTCCTTGATGGCTTCTCGGACTGTTTCTTCTCGCATGAGGAAATGCCGATTTCTTGCGGAAATTTTGGTTGAATTTGCTGTAATGAGGGCTGCAGTGTTGTCTATTTCAGTTATGATTGGATGGTGCATAGGCCCGAATAATTCTTCGTATAGCGGCAGTATCCATCGTGCTGTGGTGGCAAGTTTCGTGAGAGCTGCATACTCAGCCTCACAGGTGCTTTGGGCTGTTATTGTTTGTTTCTTAGAACACCAGGCAATCGGGGAATCACCAATTAGGAAAAGGATACCGGAAGTACCTTTTGACGATAAACTATTTCCCCAACTGCTGTCTGAGGAGGCGGTGAGCTTAGAACTGCCTTGTTGCTGAAATAAAAGGGCAGCTGACTTAGTTCGAGAAACATAGCGTAACAAGTGTTTCAATGAGAGCATTGCATTTTCAGATGGACTGCGCGTATGTTGAGTTAGTCGATTAACGGCATATTGAATGTCAGGTCTTGTCATGTTAGCTATGTGCAGGAGTGTGCCCACTGACGACCGATATTTTGCGGCATCTTTTTCCGTGCATAGATTCTCTGTGTCACGATCAATAAGATTATCATCTGCAATGGGTGTATTAGCTCCATTGCAGTAAAGCATGTTCATGTCCTCGCAGAGAGATTCTATTTTATCTTGTTGATGTATCCGGATGCCATCTGATTTTCTATCAATATTTATACCAATGAATTTGGACATTTCGCCAAGATCTTTGATTTGGAACGCTTCTGCTAGCATTGTGACAGCTTCATGAGCGAGGGTTGTTGAATGAGATATGATCATAAAGTCGTCAACGTATGTTGATATGATTGTGTTCGAGCGACGAAACACATTGGGATCAAATTTGAATGAACGGTATCCTTTTTCGTGCAGGACATTTCGGAGTTTCTCTTGCCATCGCCTGGGTGCTGTTTTAAGTCCGTAAATTGCCTTGTGAAGTTTGCAGACTAAGTTTGCGTTAGATTCTTTAAGATGAGGCTGCTCAATGTATAGAGGACGATCTAGATCTGCATGTAAAAAGGCAGCGGTAATGTCAACGTGTCGAATATAGAGGTTATTACAAGCAGCGAATGCAAGCAGCATTCGCATACTGGTAGGAGGGAGAACATCGGCATAGGTATTATCCGCAAATGGTTCTGAAAATCCTCTGGCACACCACCTTGCTTTCAATGTGCCGTCAGATTTTTCTTTTAAAGACCATTTTCCTGTCATTAGTTGCTTGCTTGCTTCAGATCGAGGACAAGAGTCCAGACTTTGTTACGAGTCATATTATCAATTTCTTTATTCATGGCAGAGTTCCATTCTTGGGCCCGAGGTCCGGATAACGCTTTCTCGATTGCGCGTCGATTACTCGATTGGACAGTTAAGGCTTGAGGTCTGAGAGGGAACGAATCTTCGTGGAAGCGCACGTCTCGTCGAATAATGGTTCTACTGGTGTGAGGGTTAAGGATTATATGCCCCCCTGTGAATGCTGAACCTACATAGATGCCCTCTTTGGCTTTGGATTTCAATTTATTTTGGTCTGGATTAAGCCAAAAAGCTCGACAACCGAAAGGATGGAGGTTTTTGATGTTTGGAATTTTGTTGAAAACGGCAAAGTACGGGGATTGTGTGGCATGTGAATTTGGGGTTAGATTTAAAATATTAATGGCAGCGTTGAGGATCAAAGGCCACAATTTCAAGGGTAATCCTGATTGCAAGTGAAGTGCCCTCATTTTCTCAGTGACTGTGCGGACGTTTCTTTCGGCAATCCCATTTTGTTCGGGAGCGTGAGAGGATGATTTTATCCAGTCAATACCGCGGAATGGAGTATATCCTGAAGTTCAGAGTTTGAAAATTCAGTCCCGCTGTCACTATGGATTCGTTTTGGTGCCTTATTGTATTGTGTACGAAGGCTTTCAAGGAAATTCTGTATTGTTGTTGGAACAGTTTTCTTGTTATAAATTGGCCATGACCATTTCCATGAAGTGTACTCATCAACTGCGAGTAGAAACCAAGTGGCTGCCGGAGTAGATTTGTCAATGGTGGTTGGAAATAGAGATTTCTGGCCACCGACTAGGTCCATATGAATAGCATCTAGGAATTCGGACGAAGTGTGGAGATTCCCATGACCCTTAATTTTAGTCAGTTTGGTTTTAGTGCAGGTTTCACAATTGATGGGATATTTGCATCCTTTTATGCCAGCAAGCTTTAGTGTTGTAAACTGTGCTTTCTGCCCAGGATGACCCAAGATAGTATGCCAGTCACGATTGATAGAATAGATTTTGGATTGATTAAACTTTGCGTTAGGCCTCCAAATTAATCTGCCAGATTCTCGACGAAAAGTTGCACATACTGTTCCGTTAGGTCTGATTAGTTCTACGTCTTTGTAACAAGATGGCCACCGTATGCTGAAGCCCTGTTTTTCTAGTTGGGCAGTGGAAAGAATACGAGTTGTTTCACCAGCAATATGTATTGCACCATGAAGATGCTCGATTTTTCCATCAGATGTTGGAAATAGAATATTACCGGAGCCTAGTGTTGCGACTGAGCCGCCTCCAGCTACACGAACAGTTTGAGACAGTGCAGAGTAGGAGTTAAAATCGTTTTCATTGCCCGAGACGTGATAATCTGCCCCACTATCTAATTGATATGATACATTTTCAGATGATTCCATGACTGAAAGAACATGTTTCCGATTCCCGGGCTGCGCCTCGTTTATTGTGCTATGTTTATTCTGCTTGTTTGAATTTTTCTTCTTCCTACAATCATTTTCGACATGACCCAAATTGTGACAGAAATTGCACTTCACTTGATTCTCTCGTCTTGAAGGACCTTTCACCCTAGTATTGGATGTCCACTTGAGGCACTCAGATATGGTATCGTTGTAGGACATGTCGCGACATCGGTTTGCCAGCTCAGGCTGCATATTTCGGACATGAAATAGGAATAGATATTTCATGTGGTGATTGATATCGGGCGTAATCGGACAGTGTTCTTTCAAGTCGTGATACCGCTTTTGGTACTCTTTGATGTATGAAGACAGCGACAAGTTTCCAGGATGGAAGTTCCAGAATCGGGTAGTGATTGATAAAACTGTAGAGAAGACATTAGATTGAGATATTAAGACAATTTCATGAAGTATCGAGCGAGGGTTATCACTTGGTGCTGTCCTGATGTCACCCGCTGTTTCTTTTAGCTTTGCAGCCCACCATCCAGACCACATTAGGATAGTCTTGTTGTAGGGGGGTTCCTCTAGAAGAGCTGCCGAAGATTGCGTGAGGAAGATCAGCCTTTTAATGGCGATCCTCCATTGGGACCAGTTTGATCGGGTTAATTTAGGTACTGGGGTTACTCTCTCGATGCTGTCGAGACGGGTTGAGATGGTCCAAATCTCTGTTTTCTTGTTTGACTCTTTTAACGAGTCTTCTAGTTCTTCAGTTGAGGCAAATTCGATGCCAGATATCGTGATACTAGTGCTTTCATTTGTTTCATCAAAATCTGTTTTGGCCTCTAAAGAGGGCTTACTGGGAGTTAGTGATGACATGATGACTTTGTGCGGGAGTTGCTGCGTAAGTTGACCTGTAAAAGTGGACAAACGCGAAGACAAGATGCACGAAGGAATGTATGTCGCGGTAATTCAATGCGGAAGCTTGTTAGCGGCGGAAGACGCAACGGGCCATAACCTGTTATAGCATGAAAGCATGAAGATTAAATTGAGGTTACTAATTAAGAATATGTACATGTAGTCACGTGATGATTAGTAATCCTCCACTACAGTAACTCATACTTCGTTTGTCATAATTTTGTTTTCCTATCTGAGTCTATGATTATGTAGGACATGCAGATCCTATCTGCCAACAGGTCAAGGACATACATGCTAGTATTATATCCCCTCCTGCGCTTCCCGTACAGCTCTCCTCAAACAGTACCAACCATCACTTGCCCTCATTCGATCATATAATTAGAAGAGCCCTTCGCCCTCTATTGTCTCCCCTCTACAGCCAACAAAACGATGGCCGTTTGCGGGTGTATAGCAGCCGGGAAACCCCATAAAACCACTAGGTGCGGGACTCTTCTAATACCGACATTAGGACTAAACCCGAAGATATAGCGACCCTTCTGAAGCGTTCGAAGAGGCCGGCCAGCTGGGCGCTGCAGACTTGTGGGTACCTCGAGAAATTCACCCTTTGCCTCTCTAGCCTCCTTCCCGAAGGTCGTGCTGGAATGTCAGAAAAGCCTTGACAGAGCGTGATTGCTGTATAGTAGCTTAGCCTAACTTCTTCTGTGACGTCCAGGACACTGGGGAGTGTCGTTGACTCATGGACAAAAGAAACCCTCCTGGATATTTAGTAGAAATCTCGGTCTTTACGCCCACAAACATTCCAAAGTTGAAACCACTCGAAAATATCGGTCCCAGCATGGTATTCAGAGACCCGTTCCCCCTCTCGCTCCACATCTTAGCCGTCTGTCCTTCCGCAAGTTGTTTGTCCAACTAGAGCATCAGTCTCCCATAAACCATGACCCAACTTTATATTTTTCAACTTAATTTCCTCCTTGCGGGTATAAATAGTGTCGTTAATATTTAGTGAGGGATGGCTGGTAATTAATGAGGCAAGCTCCTGTTTGCAATTGGAGCAACTTCTTTATTGGTCGTCGAGGCGAAATGGTGCGTGGTTAGAAAGAGGTTAAGGACTTGGATGAGAATGAGAATGAGAATGACAAGATCGATATTGATGAAAGTTGTGGATAGTAGAAATACTAATATTTGTTTTCGATTTCAATTTAGTGCGATTCTTTTTGGATATCCTATATATTCAGAGTATACTGAGCGATTACACCGGCATCACTGGAAGGTGAAGAATTCGTCTTCATCGGTGCTGTATATATATTTATTCGTATAACCCGGGTATTTCAGTAGCTGTTTTGCCGGGCCTAGACCCTGTTAGCATACACGTGATAGTAGTGTGACTCGGCCTTGGATTTCAGCGCTCGACATCGTTCTTTCAGATTCCAGAAGCTACTATTTGTGTGACTTAATACCAAGAGTTTGTCCGTGAATACGGCTGACAAACAGATTACCTCTGATCAACATTATCGGTATTAATCGTATCTTTGGAGATGGCTGACGAACTCAAGGCGTTGGGCAATAAAGCCATCGCGGAAAAGAATTTTGATGAAGCTATGTGAGTCAAATGTTTGCTTGGACCCTTTCTTCATAGAAGTGAACCATGATTAAGGTCAAACTCTGTTATTACTTCTAACTTTATTCTAGTATCAAGTTCACCGAAGCTATAGCGATTGAACCAGAGAACCATATTCTATATTCAAATCGGTCTGCCGCATATGCATCTAAGAAAGATTATGAAAACGCTTTATCAGATGCTGAGAAAGTAACAGAGATTCACCCTGAATGGGCCAAAGGTTGGGGTCGTGTAGGTGCTGCCAAGCATGGAGCTGGAGATTTGACTGGTGCCCTTGAGGCTTATGAAAAAGGGTTACAGCTTGACCCAAATAATGCTCAGAACAAATCAGGGCTAGCAAGTGTCAAACGGGCACTAGAAACAGAATCCAAAGGTATATAATGCTGTCAGTATGTACACAATAATACTAATTTTGCTCAGGCGACTTTGGTAGCAGTCCAGGTGGAGGCCTAGGTTCCATTTTCAACGACCCAATGCTCTACCAAAAGCTTGCTGCCAACCCTAAGACTAGCAAACTTCTTGCTGACCCAAGCTTCATGGCGAAATTAAACAACATGAAAAATAATCCAAACTCCTCGCAGGATATGTTCACTGATCCTCGTATGATACAGGTTCTAGGTGCTTTAATGGGTGTAGATATGTCAATGATGAACGGAGATGATGCCATGCCTGGTGATGGGTCAGCTTTTGGCGGCGACAAAGATACACCCATGACTGATGCGAAGGTATCAGAACTCAACGAGCCTGAGATTAATCCCATGGACGTTGAATCTGACGAGAAAGCCAAAGCTAAAGCTGCCGCCGATAAAGAAAAAAGTTTAGGCACAGAGCAATACAAAAAACGTAATTTTGATGAAGCTATTGCTCACTATACCAAGGCTTGGGAGCTTTGCAAAGATATTGTCTATCTTAACAATGCCGGGGCTGCGCATTTTGAAAAAGGTGATTATGATTCATCTATCAAGGTTTGCGAACAGGCCATTGAAGAGGGTCGTGAGATATATGCCGATTTTAAAATGATTGCTAAATCATACGCTCGAATTGGTTTTGCATATGAGAAAAAAGGTGACTTTGATAACGCTATAGTCAATTACAAGAAGTCCTTGACGGAGCACCGTACACCTGATACTGTCAATAAACTTCGAAGTGCAGAAAAGAAAAAGATTGAGATGTCACGAGAAGCATATATAGATCCCGAGAAAGCTGAGGAAGCTCGAGAGACCGGAAACACAAAATTCAAAGAGTCTGACTGGCCAGGCGCGGTCGAAGCATATTCTGAGATGATTAAGCGTGCACCAGAAGATCCCCGTGGCTACTCAAACCGTGCGGCTGCTTTTATGAAGCTGCTCGAATTCCCTTCGGCAATTGAGGATTGTGACAAAGCTATTAAAAAGGATCCAAAATTCATCCGAGCCTATCTGCGAAAGGCACAAGCCTATTTCGGCATGCGTGAATATTCTAAATGCCTTGATATATGCACCGAGGCTGCTGAGGTCGATGTTAACAAGGCTAATACCAGAGAAATTGATGCACAACAGCAGAAGGCTCTGCAGGCCATGTACAGTGCACGAGAAAACGAGACAGAGGAACAAACAAAAGAGCGCATCCAGCGGGACCCAGCGATATTAGAGATTATGCAAGATCCAATTATGCAGAGCATTCTTCAGCAAGCGCAGAGTGATCCTGCAGCCTTACAGGAACATATGAGAAATCCAGGGATTAAGAGTAAAATCCAGAAGCTAGTGGCAGGTTGGTAATCCTTTATCCTATATGTTTAATACGTACTAACAAAATAAATAAGCTGGTGTTATTCGTGTTGGAAGATGAGCGTTTAATCTTTAAAACTGGTAACTAAAAACACATTGATTGAATACTTGCGGATCGTTGAAACGTGTCACGAAGGTGAATTGGCGTCATTACTTGACAAATAGACTTGAAATCCGGAAATGTAATTTATTTATTGCTGATTTGAGCGAATTCAAATTAAAAAGATTTCAACGATCTTTTGGACATCAACTACAATGGCTATAGCACCCTGAATAATTCTGACTGCATGTACTCCAATTGATAGAAATTTTATTTTGAAGTGACGCAAAGTCTGAGGCACAAGTGCCACCCAAACCAAATGCTACTTGCAATTTAGTCGTGCAGTTCAATTCAAAGTAAGCCTAATTCATGAACTTTAGTGAACTGACGAATTTAAGCATGTTAACTCTGTACTATATGATCATAGTGTCTTATATAAACTATTATCAGGGACAGAGACCCCAGACCTCTCCGATGCCCTAAAACCCCCGATTGGATCAGAAACAATGACTGTTTGTAAACTTTGGTATGATGTTTAGAATGCAGCTGAATACACTGCAAAATTAGTTTGATATCACCACAAAATGAAAGTACGAAGTATGTAAGATCCTTGCGACTAGTGCACTACAAAAGAATTAAATATAAATTTAATTGTTATTTTAGAATAATAGACAAAAGCCATACATCTAAATAGACTTGACACGAGCGGCTGGTCCCGGGAGATTCAATATTACCAGGCCAACCAATTGAACACGAATTAGGAGAAAAGACAGGGAAATAATAGCCGCGAAACGAGGTATCTAGGTCCGATTAACAACACACCGCCTGAATCACCAGTTGTATTCCAGCATGAGATTACTTCCTTCGGCAATACTGTGACTTGTGCCAATGGTTGCCGTATCAGCCAATGTTATTTTCTCATGCCTACATTCACCGAAGCAAACATGGTCTTTCCCATATTTTGAACGTAGGCAGCACCATCTGAAATCATGACCCCGGTGCCGACAAGCACCTCAAAATTGAAAAAACTCGAAAATTTGAGTCTCAGTATGCTCAATTGTGATCTCCACTCACTCGTCCCACAACCAAGCTGTCTATCCCCCTTCAAGATGTGAAGTCCCATTAGAATAACAGTCTCTCATAGACCAACACCCTCTCTTTGTCCGTTATAACTTATTCTACTCTTTTCGGGTATACATAGACTCCTCTTTTTGTAGTGGGAAATGGCTGGTAATAGATAGGGCAAGCTCTTATTTGAAATTGGAGCCTTCCATGGTGCCCAAATCTTCTGCGCAAATTACTTCGGCTCTGTGAAGCGGATCAGAACCGCTAATAACTAGCTTGCCTTTATAGTGTACTAAATATCCCAAGATGATTCTCTAAGACCCGATGAAAATCCACCGAAGAAAGCACAGGGAGTCTTAGCTGGCAGGAAAGCTAACCATCGTTTTATACTTCTGAACCTAGCTTCTTTTTCTCGACAACATGGACTCAATGCTGGGGAGCCGCATGGAAAGTAAAGCTTTCCAGGGCTTTTGGCTATCGGAACTTGACGCACGATCATTTTAAGGCATGTCCCGTATAGCTCTGATTTGAAATTGACGTGACTAATTTGAAGTATCAGGCTAAAGCCTTACTCCTAGGATGCTTGGCACGGTTGCGTGTTCCCGGAGGACCGACAACTACCACCGAAGCTAGCTTTATATAGCCAGAAATTTATATGAAAACCAAAAATGCAAGGGAAAATTTTTGCTGCCATGATTCAACGCCCACCACTTAACCAGCTTACTCAACAGTCTACCTGTAATATTTGTATCCCAGGCAACCTCGGTCACTCAAGTCTAACTTTGCTCCCCGTAACATTCCGTCACGGTAAGGAATCGATAAAATACTTCCCATTCATTTTCTACCAACAGTACCCGTACACTTGGCGCTGTTTCATTTGCTGCTCTTCGCCATTGTTTTAGCGCAATCCCAATTTCCGAAAAATGCTATGGGCATCTTTCTCGGCCATTTTTGAACCTAGAATCTATTACTTCGTGGTAAAACCTTTCATGATACTTGGAGAAGTTTCTGTAACCAGTACTTGTCGCCATCAGACGATGAGATGCCCATCTTAAGAGAGCTAGCTGTGGTGGTCGTTTTAATTTCACAAAAAAGTCCGGGCCTTTGTACCGGCTAGGTCTATTTTCTCGCCACCAAGGTTCGACATTCACCTCAGTACAGCCTCTGATGTATCGACTGAGAGCTACAAAAGTGTATCTTTTTCTTTGGTTCGACCTTGAGCTAAATATTGCATTTAAGAAGACTGGAAAATATTTCAGAGCTGATTTAGTTAAATTTTCGGCATGGATGTTCCTGAGAATGGCAGAATGACCTGTGATCTATCGTTTCTCTACTGACCTATTCAGTCGTAACAGTGTCGTAAATTGATCGACTGTAGCTTGAAACGACTTACCTCGGCCTGTTTCGAGGAAGTAAAGAGCCTCAAGATCATCGAGGAGTATCTTAACGGGAAACTCTCCTACCAACATTACTGCTGCTTCCATGGCTATCTGAGCGCCTAAAATTTGTGTGTCGTACACTTCTGCACCTAAAATGGCTTCAGTACCTCTTCTAATTAGCTTCCTTCATTTATATACAGCGTATCCCCATGCAAATCTCGCTGGAGCGCTTAATGAGCCATCTGAATAGGCGCACATAGCCTTGGGCGGCAGATTGTCAATTCTTTTTTTTTGTTTTTTTGCATCAGATTTTAATTGCGTATGCAGCTATCTAGCGATGACACAATATCAAAGAAAAGTACGTAATAGATGATTCAATGTAAAAGAAGAGCACTCATGCCTCGGATTTCATTTGCAAGTACTACTGCCAAGTTATGGCGACTTTTCCTTCATCCCAAGTCAACCCTCATCCGTGAATACCACTAGGAAGTTGACCACGGCACCTTCCATCGTTGACTTCTTTTTATAGTGTCAGCTGCACTCTCGCAGGCGAAGTCTTGGCGCGCACAAAGCTCGTTTCATAAAAGCTCCTTGCCAAAATCCTAAAATTCACGCCCGTCGAGAATGTATCCATCCTCTGTGTCATCTTGTAAACTTGTCCTGACTTCTCTCAGGTTATTCCCAAAGAACTGCCTCCCAGATTTGTGCACCACACTCTGCTTCCTCTGCCGAGGGTGAATATCGGCGTGGGCGTGTATTTGGCGGCTAGCTGAGGCCAGAGAATAGTTGATGAGAGGTGTGGTCATCGAAACGAGGATATACTAAGTCGAACTTGTAAAGTTGGTGAGACTTAGGTAGGAATCGATCTCGTTGGGTGTGAAAAATCGACGTGTTGAAGTACTTTGAAACATTGAATTGTGGGCCAAATTCTTTGGTATTACGAAATTTAACTGAACTTTGCTCTGGGAGAATATTTCACTCCTAGGTTCGTAAAAGACACCGGGCACAGGTGTTAAGTCTTGCCCTCATGAAATTGTCACTTCATGCCTTTACATAATTCGAGTCATTTTATCTATCGAGGCCTTGTAGGAGCCTGGGCGGATTGGTTTTCGGGTATAGAGGTTTTCTGAGGCCTTCTACGATTGGTAGATTTAGAGTACTGCTCTGGAGCAGTGATAGGTCGGACTTTCTGGCCTACTCGTAGTTTGAGGCGTCTTATAACATCTTTAGGTACTTCACTAGATATCAGTTCTAGAGGATCCATACGTCTAGTCGTTGAATGCGCGCTGCTGACCGAAGTTACATCTGGTCCAGAGAGATTTCTGCCGGTGGAATACCTGACTCTCTTCATATATCGATCTGGATGCTTTAATGAATAATCTCTTTGTCCAGATATAAAACCCAAGCGTCTTATTGTAACTTTCGTAGCCTCAACCGCTCAAAGGGCTAGAGAATACCGAACATCCATTCTCTGTATGTGAGCTACAAAATGCAAAATATTTTGCTGGAGAATTATCGATGCCAGAGGTATTCTTGCTTTACGACAGAGAGCGTTAATGAGAGTTGTAAATCACTCTGTGAGTGCTATTTAGAAAGATTTCATAATCGTTTGGTCCAACAGATATATGTGCCAGCATATCCCAGTTCCGTTTTATTTCTGCAAATTTCATTTACACCTGATCTTATTCTGGACCTGCTCTGTTTTACACTGATTTTAATTAATCCGGCAATACTTATGGAGCCGTGCTTAGAACATAAGTCTTCAGCTTCTGAGTAAGAGGTCCTGTGACTGCATATCGTTGTAAACCGTTGATATTTCTTAAGAAGTGGACTAGACGACTGGCTTGTCCAAACTATTCCTGTGTTATCTAACGAGAAGGATGAGGCTATTGAGATCATCCTGGACTGCAGAGATAGCTTCCGCCGCGCTGTCTCCAACTCTGAAGATGGCTACATCATCGATGTAACCAAATCTGCTCGTTGAACTATGGTCCTGCAAATGTACGGTGATATAGAGCATGAAGAGTAGTGGCGATAGTGGCAAGCCCTGAGGTACTCCAAGGTCCAGTATCCTCTCCTCTATGGTTCCATCACGGTATTTCACCTGGATTTTTCTTTAGCAAAGAAAAGTCTAAATAAACCAGCAGATAGATAGTGGCCAGTCATGTTCTCGAATTCATCTTTGCAATCAGTTATGAAGGATTGCATCAAAGGCACCTTAAATTTCTAGTGTGGTCACAGCCGCAAATTTTCCACTTCTTATAGCTGCCTTAACATCATGGATTATACAAGATGCAAGATCAACTGTAGAGCGTTCTGGTACCGATCCAAATAATTATGAGTGGACGACTTGGCGACTTATCGTTAGCCATGCCATTCTCTTGCCAATTAGACGCTCAAGTCCTTTACCTAAAGTCGACATCAGTGAGATTGGCCGTCGGCCCTTGGCAGTAGAGACATTTCTCCCCGGTTAGGAAAGCAGAACAACCTATCACCATTGAAGCCTTGAGAAAGTGGCCAATTTTCAGATGGGCCTAGTAGAGATCTTTGACGAGAAGTCCTGGGTGGGTTTAACAGGCTTTTAGTAACCGTACCATTATCTTGTCCGCTCCCGGTGCCGTATCGTCAACAGAAACGGTAGCGTTTGTCACATCTTCAAGTGATATTTCTGTACTTCATGGAATCCGCTCCTCTTGTCCATTCTCTCAGGTTGAGATGTCGTTCTCACCGCTAAATCTTGCCAAGAGGATATCTCGTAGCGCATCAGCTCGCTCTCGCGAGTCAGATAACCACCGGTTTTCGCCAATCTTCAGAGGAAGGGGCTCAGCTGCTGGTCGAGGCTTAGCCCATCTCATGAGCTTGAATACTTGTACGTCAGTAGTAATGCCTCCACTTTCCACTTCCAGTACTCCCACTTGCCTTTTGGCATCATTGCCCTAAAGTTTTTGCGGGCCTGTGCCTCGGCAATTTAGATCAGAATTTGATCAAATATGATGTCATGCCAATGGACAGCTCGTAACTTTGGAGGTCGAAAGTTGAACTGCTGTGATAGGTTGTGTCGTTTACGAGCCTGATACAGAAATATTCATCGTGAGCCTAAATTCAGTCACGGGGAACGGTTAGCTTGAGAGTTCGTCGGGCTGGCGATCGGGAAGAGTGGTGTTGGCTCGTTTTTGTTCGAATACTCGACCTGTAGAGATTTCACGACTGCACAACTCAACGAACTCAACCACATACACCCCAAATACGAACCGCAGACAGGCTATAACCTGTCTAATGTTCGTATTACAACAATTGACAATTTCTATATCTAGATTTTTTGTGGAAGATCATTCCCAGTCAAGCTCATCTTGGGGTCCTTTCCAATATCATATCGAAGAATTGGGTATTAGATGTTTACTCATTGAAGAAATGATTGATTTTTCCCGGAGGATTTTACTTCTCTTTAATTAAAAGTTAACTTATATTTCTTCAGTCAATTTCCATAATCTACACCACGTAATCTCACCGCCCCGTCCAACAGATAGACTGTGTCAGTAAATTTTAAACAAACAACAAAAGCATGACAAGCGTCGTTATCCCAAACGGTAAATTTTAAGCGCAACTCTTTACAGTACCAGATTGCAGATGTTAAGATAAATACAAAGAATTAAAGATTAATTCCGAAAAGATAATATCAGATACTATGAAGGAAATAATGACCTCTCAGTCATGAATTTGTAGAGTGCATCTATTTCAGATACTAATGAGGTGAATATAATTACAAAATTTTTAGTCACCTGGGTTTCAATGATATAGCTTACTTGATAGCCCCAATTATTCTAGCTCTTGTCGGGAATAGAGCTGTAGTTGTAACGGAAGCTCGGTTGACAATAAAATTAGACAAAATATCTATTCGAACTTGAATTTGAATTCATTTAACTCGATCAGGCACCCTATGGGTCCATGCAGGTGACCATCTTCATTATTTACAAAGACGGAAACCAATTTGGTGAAACCCCCCTAATCCTGTCTGTTTATATTACCATCAATTTGTTTAGTTGATATTCAGGAAGTGTAGTTTACACTGTTCAGCCAGTGTGAATTCTGTCCTCTCCCCTTCTAGATCGATTTATTATATCCGACATTGCTACATCGACTTCCCCTGCAATTCGAAACTAATTTATCCATCCTTTGCTTAGTATCAATTGTGTGATTCTAGCCACATCTTCTGGGCTGTTCATCATTGCTTCAAATAACCTGTCTTTAGCTTATCGGAGAAAGTCGCTTCTTCCATTTGCCCACTGTAGACACGCCAATAACATTTGCTTTAAGTTTTGTGACAGATATCCACATTGACAGCATGGTTTTTCTACTCCGGCTACTTTTCTTCTACACAGGTAGGAATTGGGCCCGATATGCTCGCTTCTTAGTGTTGGAAAATATACTCTGTAAGATATTATATGGATATATGTGAAGTAAAGAAGACTTAGTATTTTACAACCATGGGAACATTGGACTTAAATATACATTTATGGGAGAAATCCCCACTAGTCTCATGTGCCTGTCAAACCTAGTGATGACCACCCACCTCTCATCTACCATGATAAGCCAAGGCACACTATAGTAAGTAAATAACAAAACATATACGCAACAGTAGGCGCGATTAGCGTACTCAGGACATTTGTAGAGAGAGTCGATCTTGTCGGGAACCTGAGACGAAACAGGTAATGATTGAGTCCGAAATTTGAGAGTCAGAATTTCCAACACTTAGCTGAATGGTGACACTGCTTTGGGTCCTGTTTAGATTACGATGGATATTTAAGGATGAACCTCCCAAGTTCATTTTTGTGCTGCCTGTTAGTCAATGGGTGAGTATGTTTACCGCTTTGCAATGTTCTGAATTGGCTGGTGTTAGTCGGGCAGGGCGCTGTTTCTTGTTCTGGCTTGTCCTCTAACTGATTTAACGTTTAGCGTTCGGTTGATTGCATGTGTTCCCTTGTCGGCCTTGCTCAGCCCAAATGGCAGGTCTTGATCAGGTCAACAAACCATCACGACACTTACCGAAGCAATTTTACAAGTCTTAAGATCAAGTTCGCCATCAAAAGAGTCGGAGGACTTTAAAATTTCGCCAATTTCTTCTGTTATGAACGTACGGTTGAAGTAGCGGCCTTCAATGCTTACTCACCTCGTCCAAGAGCACCAGAAACTCGACCCGCCACACATCACCATCGAAAATACATGTGCCACATTTCTTGAGCAAACAAACGAGACAGTAAGACAAAGTCTGTGGCATCTGCGCCTCGGACTTGAGCTCTCAGTCGCATTTTCGGGTTCCAAAGTTAGGAATTTGATAGCGACGGGATAAGGCCGAGGGGAAACATAGTCTACGAAGTTTCTGAGAGGGCGGTGTTTGCTGAAAGATAAGGGGATGCTGTACAGAAGGAACTTACAGGATGCCAAACTGTTACGGGAATACTCCCTTGTGTGTGAACTGTCTGCGGCAGTACGGTAGAGATGGAATCTGGGGTCTAGTCAGATATAGAGACTACCAAGGGTGTAGATTGGAAACGGTTGCTAAGCAACAGGGACTGTTATGATCGGCGTCGTTAATTATAATCCCCTATTTAAATAGCAAGATGTATCATGGAAAAAAAACATCATTTTTCACGAAAAGCGGCACAACGTTCCACGAACGTTATTTCATCGTTATTATTATTGCATTCTTCTTAATCAATCTCACTGACCTGATTCCCCGAATTTTTTTCGTTGCGCTTCGGCATGGCGAGATGGGGACCCAGAAAGGTGGATTTCGCGGCTGAAAAGATTTTCACGGCACCTCAACCACCACGAACGGACAGCGGAACGGCCGCAATTACGGCTGTAGAGTCTCTCGCAAGCTCTACAGGCGTTAACATGGACACATTAATGACAGTAGGGTTATTTTTAAACAAGGTCAGAGACAGACTGGTTATCGCAGGAACTGACAAATCTGCGACGCCGATGGTCGAAGTAGGTGAGGCACTCGATGCCTTCAAAGCCCACGCTTCGATGTTACAATCGAAGCTGAAGGCTTCACGAATGGAAGAACGGATGCTGGCCTTAGAGAAGGCAGTCAAGAAGAATCTCGAGGAGCCGTCGCACAAGACGGCTGCTTCGGCAGTACAAGGGATGGGAGGGCGACCCACATACGCCTCAATCGTCGCGCCGCCAGCGACTAAAGCGGCTGTACGAATACGAATTCAAGGGGCAGAAAACATGGAGCCGGCAGCGCTCCTAGACAAGGCGAAAATACATATTGAGGGGGCATACGCAGTAAGGAAGCTGCGGAGCAACGATACGGAGGTGTTTGTGCAGTCGGTCTCTCAGCGAGACGCTGCCTTGAGTATGGCGCAGCCAAAGGAGTTCTGCGTCTTGAAGCAGGATTATCCTGTTGAGATTCTGGGGATCCCGTTGGGGACATTTATAAGAGGAGGTAAAAATCCAAATAACGGCGAGTTCATAAACCAAGTCGAGGCAGAAACAAAAGTTCGGATACCCGAATTAAAAATCAACAGGGTGAGATGGCTTTTCGACGGAAAGGAGCACCGATGGATGGGACGAAACGGCCATACTCGAGGGTCAATCGTCGCGAGTCTGCCGACAGAGGCACTTCAACGCGAAGTGATAAGAAACGGCATTGTATACAACTCAATGCTATACACGGCCCAGCTCTGGTCACCCCGAGCGCAAATAAAGCAGTGCTTCAACTGCTGTCAATGGGGGCATACCCAAGCCTCGTGCAATAGGGTAAGGAGATGTGGTGAGTGCGCGGGCACTCATCAGACCAGGGACTGTCCGAGGAAGTCGGTGCTTTGCTGCAACTGCGGCAAGGACCATAAATCGTGGCAGAAGAGGGCGTGTCAAAACTTCGCGTCATACAAGGCGAGTGTCCAAAGGGCACGGTATGAACTATTGGAAAGAACGGCGGAATATAGGAAGGGAGAAATACTAACCACGGCAACCAATACAACAACTACGGCAAAACCTACAGACGACCAAGGGTTCACACTCGTGACCAACCAAAAGCCGGAGGTATTAAAGAGAGGGCCAGGACGCCCGCGAAAACAGGTCCTGGTCAACCCCCCACCGCAACTATTCGGACCATCGGGGTCAAATTCAAGACCACAGTCGTCTCTTTTCAGCACGCGAGGGCAGGGAAAGGATGGCGAGGTCCAATATAACTTTAGCTAGTCTTGTCTCGGACTGAAGGCCAATTGCACTTCTTGAAGGTAATAAAAACTTAAAGTGTAAATAATTAGAAAAGTTGAGGGGGTTTTTACCATAAAGGTTTCCTCCTATATAAATTAAATAGTTTGGTAGACACCTGCATGGGCCCATAGGGCGCCAAATCAGGACAATGAAATCAAATTCAAATTCAAAGATGTATCATGCTGCCCAACACCAGATAGCGATAATTAACTGATTTTTTCCTTGACTTGCTCTGCTGCACACCGAAACCAACTTATCCGGCGACACAAATAGAGGAAACCTAAGTATGTCACTAAATTGGGCATCTAATGAAAAGACACAATCCTGAATGAGATGAGGAGAAGCTGGGACTGAGTGGAAGTGATAAAATTACTGATTCTGAAGGGTTTAAAGGCTTGGGCGCGTGGAGGCCAGGTGTGAGGAGTGATATACATTTTCGCGCGCAAATTTCAAGATCTCTGGACGGCTGAGCTTCATAGACTTTACACAAGGATGAGTTACTAGGTTTACTATTCACCCAAACGGAACAAATATCACTTCCCAAGGATTGATATCATAGTCCAGGCTGGCCTAGCTTGTGATCGGGCTCTAATTGATGTACGCCGAGTACTAGGTGTAAGTCTAAATTTATAGTTGCTAATATAATCGTTTCGTCACCCGCCCGGGTAGCTCAATCGGTAGAGCGTGTGGCTCTTACTAGACAAACCTCAAGGTCGCGGGTTCGAGCCCCGCCTCGGGCTCAATTCCCGAGAGATGTATTTTTCCCCTTCTGTCACAAAAAACTACTCAATATTTATTTTTATGATCCATTGACATATGAGAAACTAGGGTCCGACCTCCTGTCAGTGAAGTCGCAGTTTTCGTCTGGGTAACATATTTCTTCCATGTTTTGCCCTGCGTACAGAAAACATTCAGTAACTACAGATCTTATTTAGCTGTCCCCCTCATAATTCTACTCTTCATGGAATTAATTTAATTTCTATACAAGCTGTGATATTATTAAAGCAAATTCTCTAGCTAGATAGTGTTGGAAAACCGGTATGGGTTCGATGAGTAAGGCGGCTCAAAGAATATGGGCGCGATTTTATGAATAGAATAATAATGATATGAATCGGGAGAATATGTGATAAACTGTGGAGAAATAAAAAGATGGTTTGAATAAATTGAATTGATTAGATTTTTTGTCTTAGTGATTCCTAGACAGCTTATATACATGTAATCTTGATAGACCAAATCCAGACTAGATACCATCCATCACTCGTTCCATACTCTAACAATGACAATGAAACGCACGACAGTATACAACATGAGTATGGGGTCAGGGTCGGTGTATGAAAGCCTACACGTGTATCAGACCATACCATGCACTAGTCGAGTCTCAAGCATCAAACATGCTCAGTAAGGGAGATATCAATCATCTAGGTCGTGAGTCATGTGTGAGAATCTTAGTTGTTCCAATCATGGGAAACTTCAGACACATAGAGTCTGAATTTCCAACAGATAGCTGCATACGCGGAGGGCAAGACTGACACCTGTACGCGGTGCCCTCTACGAACCTGGGAGTGAAATATTCTCCCAGAGCCAAGTTCAGTCAAATTTCGCAATACCGAACAAGTTGGCCCATGAGGCAATGATTCAACACTCTCCACCTAGTCAAATTTTCCCACCTGACGAGATCAATCACCACCAAGACTTCATCAAGTTTGCAGGTACGACTTAGTACATCCTCATTTCAATGATCACACCTCTCGTCGACTTTCTCTGGCCTTAATTTACCACCACGTATACGCCCACGCCGATATTTACACCCGACGGAGGAAGCAAAGCGTGGCGCACAAATCTTGGAGACAGTTCTTTGGGATGGACGTGAGAGGGATTGGGACAAGTTTACAAGATGACACATAGGATGGATATAATCTCGACCGGCGTGTAATTTTGAATTTTGGGAAGGAGATTCAAGAAGTGAGCTTTGTGCGCGCTACGACTATGATTGCGAGAGTGCAGCTCACACGATAAACACAAGCCATGGTTGGATGGTGCGGTGGTACATCATCTTGGCCGGTTTCTCAAGTAAGGTCTGGATAGCAAGGATACATATCCCACCCGAGACAAGAGACCGCTGGTTCGAATCCGGCAAAACTTTACTACATTTCTCGCGGCGCTAGTATGCACGGATGATGAAGGCATGCATGGATAATCAAAGGTTTTAAATTTCCCTTTGGTGTGTACTTACGGAGGAAGGTCGACTGATTGTGTAAGCGAACATATCTCATAGTGGTATTTGCGAATGAAATCCAGAGTATGAGTGTCTCTAACCTCAAAAGAGTCATCCTATATGTATACATAGTACCGGTCATGTGTCATAGCTAGATAGCTGAAAACACAATAAATGATTTAAAAAAAAAATCTTCATACGCAATTAAAGTTTGATGCAAAAAAACGAACAAATGATCAGCTGACGGTTGTAGCGTCTAGGGGTATGAATAAAGGAACGCCCCTGTCTGGATAACTCAGTGTTTTTGAGACGTTTCCCTGGGTGGGTATTCATGGTTGAGGGCTGACTTGGGGTAAAGGAAAAGCCGCCTTAATTTCGCAGTGGTACTTGCAATTGAAATCCGAGGCATGAGTGCTTTTCTTGTATATTGAGTCATCTTTTCTGTACATTTTCTCTGATATTGTGTCAAAACTAGATAGCTGCATACGCAATTAAAATCTGATGCAAAAAAAAGAAAAAAGGAATGCCTCGATTCAGGAATAAGAATCAGAGCAGAAAGCCGCCAAGTTGACTGCCGAAAATGAGCATTCAAACATTTTTTGATGCCCATCAGGAACCACAACCTTACCGAGCTTCAAACCACGGCAGCAACGATTTCGTTCATTTGCGTTAATTTTAGCAGGAGACCTCGCTACCAAACTTATCCTTCAACCCACTCGGGATTCAGGACCGGATATCCTACCTATCCAGGAATCAACTTATAGACTGCATTTGGCTCATCAGATGGCATCCTACATTCAAAAAGCATTTGCCTACCTGCGCCGTCACAAATCTTACAAGACGACGCATTTGATATATATACGAAAAAGGGTCAAATGTCATCAATAGATAATCTATGAAGTATCGCCCGACTTGATCGCGGTGAAGGTAGAGAGGGTGACATTCGCCTTGATATATCGTGCCCAGGAGTAGATCTTTGGCCACTGCTAGCATGGGATCTATCTAGGCCTACAGTAATTTGCAGAGATTACAATACCGTTCATCCCGACTTGCAGCCCATGCTAAACAGACTAAACGAAATCGGCCAAAAACCTACCGAAAAGATATCTGAGCTTAGTAAGGACCTATACTCTCAACAGCGCATCCTAATACATGACCACGGAAGCATACTTGACCTATTTGAGCCAATATGGGAGCTTTTGCCGAAGTTTCAATAGAGCTCGATTCTATCGGACCATCGAAACATTGTAGGATATGTCTCTTGCCAGAACCCAAAAAACAAAGTAGTCATGAAAGTCAGCCAGCCACCATGTGTGACAGAAGACGCCCACGAAGATTTTGATACAGTAATGAGAAGGCGGGCTAATTTCATATGGCAACAGCCTATCGTTTCAATGTGCGATGTGGACAGCCTTGCTAATAATCCAGTCTAGACCGTTAAACTTTAGACATACCAGACCGAATTATACGCAATACAGAGTAAACAAAGACCACTCATCTTCGATCATTACCAGTTATCGTTATATTTTAGATCATCATATCTACAAAGGTCTTGCTACTATAAAACTTTTTGAGAAGCTGAAATATACAAAACCCCGTGCACAATCAATATCATATGGTAATATCGACTAGTATCTGCCAGTCATAACAGTTATGATGACGTCTCAGAAATCGCTGGGACCACGCAAAGTCTTGCCGCAGCTCTTCGCAACCCACTAGCCTATTGTGCCTCTGACGTTATTGTCTAGCTCGACAACCAGGAGGCTGCCATCCGTCTCCTCTTGGATACGCCCACAGCGTCTAGCTTGGCAAAAATATTTAACTTCCGCCAGCTCGCAGTGAGCTGGAGAAGGAGGTCACGCGGCGAAGATAAGAAGCCTGGGGAAGTATCTATCCGATGGTGCCCGGGCCACGCAAATATTCTTGGAAACGACGTTACCAAGGCCCTCGCTAAAGCCACCTTTGCGGCTCCAGCCCCACACTCAGAACTCTCCATTGCGAGGGCAAGAAGAGAAGTCAAAGCTCAATGTGAGGCTCTCGCTGCACTTTTTTTTTTTTTTTTAATATTTTTAGGTCCTAAGCTAAGCTCTATATCTCCTAGGAGTCAAAGACCGGTGTACACGGCCGAGATCATGCTTCCCACATACCCGACTCGGTCTCACCGCGTGACTCACTACACAACAAGTAGCTAGTTATAATAAAGAAAATAAATGCCCACACAGACTCCCATAACCAAAATTTCAAATCCCATACTCCTGTTTGTGGTTGGAAAATGACACTTCTGGTCTCATTTGCCTACCTGCCATACATCGTGCTATGACTAATTACCACCGTCTCCGCTGAGAGCTGGAGACGGAGTCGCAGGTGGGCCCCCGAAGCAGCCGGTTTCCTGCGCAAATTTTGTAAAGTTCTCGAGACACTTAGGCCCGAGAAGCTTGTGGACAAAGTCGTGATGTGACATTGTACCTCGTAGTCGATGCGTCTGGCGTGCGTGCAGTCGACAGTGAATGAAGTGGAGAGGCGTTGTTTCCTCTCCACACGCACACTCCATAGAAGCGGTGAAGTTGTTGAAACGACGATGGCATGCAGCGAAGTTTCCGTGTCCCGTACGGGCTGAGATCAGTTTACGAAGTAGCCGCCGGGAAAGTGCCAGCTCGCGTGGCTTGCGTCGTCGCATGAGAAGACCCAGGTTACGATATCTAGGTGGACACGCTTCCTCCCACCATTCCTCGAGAAGAGCTTGACGTTTCTGATTCATCAGACGACGAACGTACGCCAAAGTAATGGAGCCAGGCTGGCTCTCTTTACTTGGAAGTTGTCGGAGGCCGGAGCGTGCAACTCTATCAGCCTCTTCGTTTCCCTGTATCCAGAGTGGGCTGGTATCCACTGAACCGAGACTCGAGCCTTTTCTGATAGCGCCCTAAATTGGCGTACATCGTCGAGACTTGTTGTGGAGGTTCCCGTCAGCAGTGCCTTCACTGCAGACTGACTATCCGTCAACACGTTGATCCGCCGCCTGCCGTCGCTTCCACTGTTCTCCCTCTCCAACAATCCCAGCGCAGCTTTCAGGGCCTTTGCTGCCCCTACAATTTCCGCATCAAGCACTTCACCACCATGCTTGATGCCACATCCCTTCAACAGAGTTTTTCCATCTCTCTTCAAGACGAACCCCCATGCTGAGCGACCATGTCCCTCCGACGATCCATCCGGGTAAGCACAAATATCCGATGCTAGTACATCTCCAAGGAACCGAGTAGCCTTTTCCTCCTCCTCTTTCCTTGGGCCAGAGCTCGAAAAATAGCATGGCAGCGGCAGAGGCTCGGCGTCTTCCGCGTCCGGGAGTTGACGGTTGGCCCGCTGTACTCGTGACATCTGGATCCCCGGATTCTTGGGTACCCGAGCAGACTTCTTGTACTTCCGTGTTCCAACGTTTGGACACACGGCGGCACGAGTCCGGAGCGGATGTCGGTTGTCAAGTGAGTGCAGTCGAGCCGAAAACCGTAAGCGGTTCCCTTCCAGAATGATCTTTCCAGTTGGGATACCTCCTTCGCGATGGAGAACAAGATTCGATGTCGTTCTCATTACCGGAAGGGCTATCGCTGCACTTTAATAGGCAGAAAATGCACCTTTTAGATACAGAGAATTAAGTATTGGTCCTGATACTAAAATCACCACCGAGCTCGCTCGTCTAGGGCGTCGCACACCAGGATGTCTACTAGCTGCACGGTCCGGTCGTGGCGATTTCGCGGACTCCCATCGACGTTTTCAGCACGAAAATGCCATGCTAACCTGAACATGCGGAGAAGAAAAGTTCCCCAAGTACTTTTTCTATTACCACCCTGAGCATTATTATTCTAAACTCCTCAGGGCACATAATTCTAATCCCTGCGTAGCTTGGGCTCTTGCTCCAGCTGAGGGAGTTCATGCATTCAATAGCTGGGTGCATACCTCAAATCTCTTCGAAAGGGCACAACGACAAGTCTGGCTCGAACGGAATCACGAATTGATGTAGACAATTTTTTTCCATATTTTTGTAAAACATTTTCTTCATTTAGTACCAACTGCATAGCATGAAATTCGTAAGAAAGACGACCTCCATGTATACGAAAACATTCGAGCGTAGGAAGATAAGATCCTAGCTTTCATTTAGTTTGTTGGGTCCGTGTAGGCGCCAACATGTTTTGTAGTTGCATTTAAACTGGGCTAACCGGTACGTGAAAAGCCCACGTGCTGTGCGTGGGCACGGCGTTAAATATTATAAATAAATATGACGTCCCGGCTCTGGGAATATTATTCCATCACGTAATCAGCTTAGAGTGTTCCAAGTCAAGCGAGGTAGAACATACATAGATGATTAGTAACAGATTAAGAAATTTTTTTAATAAAGCACAAAAAACCAAAACCTCAATGATCCTAATGTTTAATCTATAATCTTAAATTTCCAATATCTTAAACACCATGCATGTTTGATCAAATGAGGGCTTGTGAGGGGTGGTACTGTTTGAGGGGAGCTGTATGGGGGGCATAGGAGGGGATATACTACTGGCATAGGTATCCTTGGCCTGTATGCAGAGAGGTCCTGCATGTCCTGCATAGTCATAGACTCAGACAAGACAATAAAAATGAAATAATAATAAACACCATGCAGCATTTACTTGACGATCGACAATCACTTCTACCACTCCAAATACCTCCAGAACTTTCATACAGACCACTAGCGACGCAACAATGAGTACCGGAAGACATGGAGACTCCGCGTCATACCAGTGTCGCTTCAATCATGCAACAACCATACTTTATTATGATTGTGGCAGAGAACATTCAGTGGGTCACCTCGTACAGTGTGGAAAAGTACTGGCGGCATCGCGGCTGAAAAGCGGAATATAAGCAGTAGTTTGTCGCGGGATTCGGAGATATTAGCGACTGAGAGGTCATAAACCGATTGCCTGAGTGGGTAGACATGGATTGAGCGATCAGAATCGAGGCTCGGGCGCGTGGTGGCCGGGGTGAAATGATGGAAAGCACATTATAGTTGGTCTATGATTTGGGAACGTACATTTGCGCAGGAACAGCTAAGATAGTTTGTAGAGTGATATCTTCATGAATGTGTTGGAAAATATACTCTGACGATATGATATGGATATATATGATGAAGTAAAGAAGACTTGATATTTTACAACCATGAGAACATTGGACTTATATATACATCTAAGGGAGAAATCCCCTCTAGTCTCATGTGCCTATCAAACCTAGTGATTACCAGCCACCTCTCATCTACCATGATGAGCCAAGATACACTGTAGTACGTGAATATCCAAACGTATATGAGGTTTCTGGGCGCGCGTTGGTTAGCTAGTAAGTGGCGGGGTGTGGGTGTAAGAATGAAATGTTATCACGTGGTGTCTCGTGGCTCCTAACTACAACGGGTCTTGTGTAGAGCTTGAGACTAATACGTGAATTCTTTTCCCCTCCCCCAATTGTAGGATATCTATGCGCCTATATACATCAATACTCTGTTACCCCTCAGCTCCAGTGCGATCTGATCGTGTGAGATCATAATGGCTCTAGGATTTTGTCTATGCGCCGTACATCTAAAATCTGATCAACACATGATAATGTAGATCTTTTCAGGATCCACATATATGCGACAGTAGGCGCGATTAGCGCACTCAAGACATGTGTAGAGAGAGTCGATCTTGTCGGGAATCTGAGACGAAACAGATAGTGGTTGAGTCCTAAATTCGAGAGTCGGAATTTCCAACAGAATGTGCGTAGGTGGAGTTACGGTGGTAACTACTATGTTACAGGTTGGGGGAAGCTCGTCCCGTATCCCCACCACGTAACCAGTATGCAGCGCACCAAATTGTGCTCCAAACTAAGCAGCCGTGCCATTTATCCTAGATCATCAACCTATCTCTCATACTGCGCACAGCACTACTGGTAGTGCCGTTATATAGAGACTAGATATCCTTTATGCGACATAATTTCCTACTGCCATAATAACTACCTATGCGCCAGCCACTAGATCTACCATACTTTTTCGGATCAGGTCCTGATCAACGACGTCTAGCCGAACTGTGCTATGTTGCAGGCTACTGTTCCAATTATTCATGGGGTCATCATCAGGGCTGTGAGTACTTTCGGTTTGGTGTGAGCTATTAGATTGATATATGAGCGTGTCCCATAGTAATCAGGCATGCGACTCAAGTAGAAAATGCACGTTAAACTTCAACCCCAAAATGATGATACGAATCAATTTTGATATGCTAGGCCTTGTATAGCTAGCGTGGTTTGGAAATAGGTGATTTACCTGTAGATAGATAAAGACGCTGTAGCCCTCTGGCAATTAGTGAAAGCCTTCTACAAAATAACATCGGAATCAATTCTAGCCTCTCATTATGCAATCTCATGAATTATTTCCAGTGTCTGTGATAACAGACCAGCATACAAAGTCGACGATAAATACTACATAGCTGAGCTCGACAAATCAGACGGTTTATTTGGCATCAGATTATAATTGCGCATGCAGCTAGCTAGCTGCAACACAATATCAGAGACAAAGTTTAGAATCAAGGACTTGATGTAAAAGAATGGCACTCATGCCTCGGATTTCATTTGCAAGTGCCACGTCGAAGTTGTGGTAGCTTCTTCTTCTTCTTCTTCACCCCATGTCAGCCCCCATCCGTGGATATCCACCCGGGCGAAGGTCTCCAAACCTCCGAGTTATCAAGACTTGTCTCCATCACCCACTGAGTTTTATCCGCGCGAAATGTGATCTGAGGTGTCTCCTTCCCAAGTCTAGTAGGCGCCCAGACTACTCAAACTATACCGGAGAGCATCGCCAGGAGGCGGACCACGGCCATTTCCATCATTGGCTTGTATCTACAGTTTCAGCAGTACTCTTGAAATGGAAGACGAGACACGTAAAAGGCTCAACTTGCAGAACTATTTGACAAAATTTCACGGCTCACGCCCGTCAAGATTGTATCCATGTTGGAAATATCGCGCATTGAAATGGGCGCAATGTTTCTGGAACGAAAGAAGAAGCTGATCGAAGAGTCTCATGCTTGGATTACAGCTAGAAGTATGGAAAGTGTGCGCTACAAGTACAAGTGTAAGCAACACATAGCCTAAGCCACAGCATAAACGAGTGTGGCACCATCTAGACATAAAGACCCCCAATAACCTCCTTGTGCCCACGCCATGCAACCGCTCATGTATCCAATAGGTAGCCTGAAGTGCTACCATAATACCCACTCCAATATCTTCATTACACACGAGATCGTGTCGGGAACCTAGACGAAATGGAGGGCCCGTACGTCCACAACACTCTGTGTCTCCATTTCCAACAATAGTTAACCCAATCCTGCCCGGCTCCACTCATGCTTAAGCTCCCATAGGAGTTCGGAGGGTGTCATGCACCTATCATGTAAATAAATAGAACAGAACAGCTGTCCACCACTCTGCTTTCCATTCCAAATGTAACAAATTTCCCTCTACCAGGAACTTTACATCTGACTTACCTGTAGTTTGACATTACGCTCGCAGGCTGTACAATGAATTAAGATAACGCTGCGAAGGAAGAGATGGTAAGTCCTTCCATCCAACGTTAGTTCAGCACAAAATACCTTCTTTCCCAGAGGGCATCTAGTGGACTCGTTGAACTTCGTCTGATCAGCCCATTTTCCGAAGGCAAGGGCGCCTTCGGGCGAGCCGAGTATTCATCTGATGCCGGGTTAGGGATGTTGAATTAGTAGATCGTCTCCGATAGGTAATTAAGATACAAGAACATCACATATTCCATATCATCGGCAGTAAAGCGACTAGTCGGACCAAGTAAAATAGAACCGGAGCTTCTTCCAGTTTCTCACCTCTCAACATGACATGAGACGAACCCTGAGGTCAACATATGTGGTAACCCACCTAATATTTAACCAACCAACAAATATGCTATACGCTAGGATTAGTATTGGGCAGGGAATAAGATTAATGTAATTGTATTCCCTGACACTGGAGATAAAATACTCACCCAGAGCCATGTTCAGTTGAATTTCGCCCAACTAAACAAATTGGTTCACAAGGCAATAATTCAAGACCCTCCGTCAAATCAATCTCTCCCTTCCAACCCGATATATTCCCACCAAAGCCTCATCAAGTTTACAAATAAGACTTCGTACATCCTCGTTTCAATGACCACACCTCTCATCGACTATTCCCTGGCCTCAGCTGGCTACCATAGCACGTCTACGCCGATACTTATACCCGCCGCAAGAACGAACGCGTGGCGCACAAATCTGAGCGGTGGTTCTTTCGGATGGGCGTGAGAGCATTCAGGAAAAGTTCACAAGATTATGCACAAGATCGATAAAATCCCAGCAGGTGAGAGACCTGGGATTTTGGCAAGGAGTTTTACAAATTAAAGAGCATTCTGCATACCAAGTCTTCGCTTGCGAGAGTGCAGCTGACACTGTACAAACACGCAAACGATGGAAAGTGCTGTAGTCCGCCTTCTGGCGATCTTCTTTGTTGTAATTTGAGTGGTCTGGGCACCTACTCCACTTGGGAAGAAGACGCCTCAGACCACATTTCGCGCGGAGAAAATCAGTGGATGATGTAGGCTTATCTGCATAACTCAATGATTTGGGGAGGTTTCCCTGGGTTGGTAGTAACGGATGAGGGTTTACTCGGGGTGAAGATAGAGCCGCCATTACTTCGCAGTGATACTTGCAAATGAAATTCGAGGCATGAGTGCTCTTCCATTATATTGAGTCATATTTTCCGTACATTTTCTCCGATATTGTATCATAGCAAGATAGCTGCATACGCAAATAGAATCTGATGTAAAAAAAAGGAAAATAAATCATTTTTAAACCCATTTGTCTCTGTGTAGATCGTACTTTCGGTTCTGAACTGGGTTGAAACTTATGCAAGCATAAGTCTGCTTACAGAATGAGATATTTACGCACTGGCTTTTTTTTAAATCATTTAATTTGTATGCAGCAATTAAGCTTTGACATATGACCGGTACTATATATACACGTAGGATAACTCTTTTGACGTTAGAGACACTCATACTCTGGATTTCATTTGCTAATACCACTATGAGGTATGTTCGCTCACACACAGTCGACTCTCCTCCGTAAGTACCCACTAAAGGGAAATTCAAAACCTATGATTATCATAGCATGCCTTCGTCATACATGCACTAGCGCCGCGGGAAATGTAGTCAAGTTTTGCCGGATTCGAACCAGCGGTCTCCTGTCTCGGGTGGGATATGTGTCTTAGCTATCCAGACCTTACCTGAGAAACCGGCCAAGATGATGTACCACCGCACCATCCAGCCATGGTAGTGTTTAAAGTGTCGCCCGCACTCACTGGCTTCTTCTGTAGATATTTAGCCAACCGCTAAAAAGAAGTTCAATTCGTTCAAGTTTTCATTTATTTATTTGGTAAGGGTTTTAGGAAGAATTAAAAGGAACCGAAATCAGATGACTACTGAACTAGCACCTAGCATTTAACAAAATAATCATGTAAAAATTTGCAATTGATGGCTTTTACCCTTTCAATTTAAGTAATTTACAACTCAAATCAGGGGAGAAAACGCAATGTGAGATGTGAATTCTTAATTTGGCGTCATTTCTAATGTGATAGATTCAATTTATCCGACTAGAACAAACATGACATGCCTTATAGTACCCATCAAATAGCGCTTCGTGAAAAGTCTAGAATTAACTTGAAACAGTTCGAGGAGTGGTTTAGCTGCTATCTTGGACCGCCAAGGAAACTTTTTATTTCCTGCGTTGACATTTGACATCTTGTATGGGTCAAGAATATCTTAATGGGAAAATTGGCTCGAGATCGCAGCTAGTTACGCGCTACATCTTCAATAAGCGGGGATCAGGAGAAAGTGTTTTCTAATTGAACAAGAAACAAAAGGTGTGGATAATCTGGACATTATCACAATTATGGCAAGAATGAGTGGGCTAAAGTATTGTGGCCAATATGCATCTTGTTCATGTGGCAGCTCAACCTATGACTTGAATGTCATCAGCTCGTATGGAAATTGAGGTGCCACGGAGGCGAATACTTTGTGATTTGAGCCATATTCTAATACCCGATTTTCAGAAATTGGTGGTTAGTAGATGGAAACTGTTGGGAAATTGGAATGTGGGAACGTTCAAGATAGCTTCTCCTACAGTAATTATCTCACTAATCAAATTTAAAGATGTGTATCGAATGGAATTATCCCCACTAAGTGTGGCAACATTCCGAGCAGAACTCTACATTTCTTGCATCTGCCCAACTTCCGTACGTGACTTCCTCATTGATTGCTTGATCAGTGACCAACATGTTCGTATAGAATTTTACATGTGATGACCCTAAGTTGGTAGCTTTAATCTAGACACTAATTTTCTCTCCATTACCTACTATATGAAGTAGAATCTCCTCCGTTGAAGTTTCTAAAGTATCAACCACAGTTAATTCTCAATCTCATTTTGATTCTCATCCTCATCATCAGTAACAGTAACAATACCAGTATCATTGTTATCAACTCTTCTTCGTTCACACCTTTTTTATTCCTACCTCACTTGCTACCAACACCATAACTTCAACTATGAAATTCGCAATGTCAATCTTCATCTCAATCTTCTTTCTCATTTCTTGTCTAACACTAGTTTATCCAATCAATGGAATGAAGATCGAGAGAAGATTTATTGGCTCGGTTCATAAAGGATATCAGTGCAACAAGAAGAAACACAACATGTATGATATCGAGCCCACTCTCAAAAGCGCCTGTAAAGCATATATCAAGAGGAAACAAAAGAAATGGTTCTTCATATATTTTATCAACAGGACGGTTTTCAAGCGTTTTTCCGAATCCAAAAGATTTGGATTTCCACCCGATACGCAAATCACACCGGTGCTACCCAAAGGCCTCGGTAAGATATCTCTCTATGTTATGTTAACGTTTATTCCCACTGGAATATGTTGGCAAACTCCTCGTATTTTTATATGCGTTGAGGCTTGATTATTTCAGTCTAATTTTAAAACGTCCAATGGTAGCTAGCTAACAAGGTAAATAGAAGTCAGCACATATGACCATATTATTTTCTCGCCGTCAAACTGCACACTTCTTGGCCTGGCCCACGAGAATGATATTGAAAAAAAAAACGATGCTTTCAGTCTTTGCAAGTATCTTGTTTGGCGCAGTACCTGGAAAGATTAGTAAGTTGTTGACCAAGAGACGCTATTGCACTCTTGTAAATACTATTTTACAGTTCTAAAATTTTGACAGTCTTCTACCACCCTAGGGATAAACGACTAGGTCTGCGTCGAAGGGGATGATTGGAGAGATGGAGTTGTTCATTTTGGCGTCTGGAAATTTAAAAAGTATTGTGTGGATGAATGGCTGATAATTTCTGAAAATATTTACATTAGTGGTAGTTATATCGCGGGATCAATTGATGATGGTAGACGCTACAGCAAGTCCGAAAGTAAAGTTGGTTAATTGCTCAAATCTGCAGAATAAACGGCAAGTATTGCTCTTTTCTATACTTATTTACACCTCTCTTTCATATGGAACGTTGTTGTACCCTATTGTAAATCTCAAAATTCATGTCACCGATATTATGTCGTGATCAGCATCTTTTGTCCAAGTAATCAAGGGTTGTAGTGTTTTCCAGCTATGAGGGGCGCTACCATGTCGATTCAGATTGAAAATTCCATTTACCAGTTAGATTCTACGAAATTCTCGACAGCGACGTCGTTTCTCATTCCTACATCCTATTCTGTAGATTAGCGTGAATAAGTGAAAGCTGATTGCTATCTTGTCTCTGCGAAGGTATTGAATTTTCCGTGCTTCTCTTAAAGTTGTCAGTGTGAAATCGAAGGTGGATGCTAATAGGAACGTAAAGTTCTACATATCGCAGAGATATAGGATTAATTAATTTATGATTACCATAGAAATTGGCAAATTTGGCATAGAGCAAGACTGAACACTGGTACGTGGTGTTTTCTACGAACCTGGGAGTGAAATATTCTCCCAGAGCCGAATTCAGTCAAATATCGCAATATCAGAAGTTGGCCCACGAGGCAATGATTGAAAATACTCTGCCATGTCAAATTTTCGCTCCCAACTAATTTGACTCCTACCTACATCTGATCAAGTTTACTAGTACGACCAAGTTGATCCTCATTCCAATGGTCACACCTCTCGTCGACTTTCTCTGTCCTCAGTTGGTTGCCAAATATACGCCCACACCGATATTTATACCTGACGGAGGAAGTAAATTGTGGCGCACAAATCTGGGGGGCAGTTCTTTGGGGTAGACCTGAGATGGATCAGGACAAGTTCACAAGATGAGATAGAGGACGGATACAGTCTCGAAAGATGTCAAATTTTTAATTTTGGCAAGAGATTTTATGAATTGAGTATTGTGTGCGCGCTAATATCTTGATTGCGAGAGTGCAGCTAACACTATAAAAATAAGCCAACGATAGAAGGTGTCGTGGTGCACCACCTGGCGATCTTCTTTGGGATAGTTTGAGTAGCCTGGACACCTACTCCACTTGGGAATGAGACACTTCAGATTACATTTCGCGCGGAGAAAATTCGGTGGATGAAGGAGGCTCATCTGGTTAACTCAATGCTTTGGAGAGGTTTCCCTGGGTGGGTATTCACGGATGAGAGTTGACTTGGGTTAGAGAAAAGGTTGTTACATGACAAGGTGTGTCTAGATGCTGCAACAGCTAACCGAGCCAGTCAAGGCCAAACTCTGGAGCCGCGTAAACAATGCTGGTCATGCACATCAGTCGAGTGGAAAAGATTTGTACTCAATAGTGTCTGTCTTTCTCAACCTTCGCCAGTATAACACTATTGCTTCTGATTCTATCTGACCTCCCTCCACTATGCTGATTCTATTGTTTTCTCTACACTCATACAGCTATAGAAGCCCTCTCAATTTAATAAAAGCCACCATAACTTCGCATTGGTACTTGTAATTGAAAATCGAGGCATGAGTGCTCTTCCTCTACAATGAATCATCTATTACGTACATTTTTTTGATATTGTGTCATAGCTAGATAGCTCAATACGCGATTAAAATCTTAAACAGCAGCAGCAAATACCGACGTTGTCTCACGGATGGTGTTCACCAGCAACGGCCCAAGAACACGCTATTTCAATGAAATTTGCGCCTTTGAGCTCGTTTGATGTTGGCCTCTTTTCTCATCTTTCAGTCTACGACCGAATGGAAGATTCGGAGTTCTTTACCTGATTCTCAAAGGCAATTCTGCCTCTGCTAGTTTACCCCCCTATTTGCTTCCTTACCAGCGTCAATCCAGCAGTAAAAATTCTCAGTATTTCTATATTATTCTCCACTGAATGGGGCTCTCCAATCTTTACTCTATCTCACCTTCAAACAAATATGGAGAGACCACTTTCGAGCCACCTCACAAGAACCACTGGGTCCGGAGCTGCCATACCAATGACATCAGAATTGGATCCGAAGATACAGCTATCCTTCTGCAGCGCTCCAAGGAGTCGACTAGCCGGGCGCTGTAGTCTAAGATTTTCCAGAGAAGTATATTATCTTTTTTAGCTTCCCTCCAACTCCTTCCATCATTCGTGCCTTCAATTGAATTGGAAGTTATGCTGGAAATATAGAATATTGTCAAAGGAAAGCCTGTGCCTTAAACTAGCATGGCCCAACTTCTTTTACTGTTTTGGATAGTATATCGACAGTAGAAGCTATGCCGGCTAGTGTTGGAATCAATCTTGGCTCTGTAGGCTAGGGTGAGGACCGAAAGCTTGCAGATGACACATGTAACGGGTCTCAAGTCTTTATCCCTCACTGTCGAGATGTTGCGGAGCAAGCGAGAACTTGGGCTCATGAACGCTTCAATCGCTCGCGCTATCAAATATTTATTAAAATACGGATACGCAGTAACATTTTCTTCCACCAGAAAAAATTGACGGCGGAGGGTTAAGTAATCCCTCAGCTGAAATTAAATTCTGTTGGAAATAGAGACACCGTGTGTTGTGGACGTACGGGCCCTCCATTTCGTCTAGGTTCCCGACACGATCTCGTGTGTAATGAAGATATTGGAGTGGGTATTATGGTAGCACTTCAGGCTACCTAGTGTATACATGAGCGGCTGTACGGCGTGGGCACAAGGAGGTTATCTGGGGTCTCTATGCCTAGATGGCGCCACATTCGTTTATGCTGTAGCATAAGCTATGTGTCGCTTACATTTGTACTTGTTGCGCACACTTCCCACTCTTTCACTAGCAATCCAAACATGAGACTCTTCGGTCAGCTTCTTCTTTCGTTCCAGAAACACTGCGCCCATTTCATTGCGCGATAATCCCAACCAGTTCTTTTTAAATCTTGTTCTAGCCAGCCACTTTGCCAACTATTGTTTAGTGTAGGGACTAAATAGATAGGCAGTATCTTTACGTGTCCTACTTTGCACAGAATAGCATAGGAATGTGAGCCAACGTGTGCCAGCAGTCAGAGTCTCATCAGTAAATTTTGAACCTTTTTCGGAAATTGCTAGCAGTTCCTCTGCATTTACCTTTAATTCTTGTAGGGTTCTTGCTATCAGCAGGTACAGTTTTCCATGGCCAACGTGAGTAGAGTCAACTAGGCTCAAAGTTGACCAATGACTAGACCTCACTCCTTCAATACACGTGTATAGATTCTCTTTCGTTTGTCTTTTTAGATGGCTCCAGGATTCAATGCCGCATAAGTGATTAGTTGGACGAAGCGTATAATTTTTTGATAAATTAATCGCTACATTCTCTTGACCATGTGTGTAGATTAGAGATGAAAATTCCTAGCCATTAGCTTCGCCGGGCCCCATTAACGAGCCGGCCAAAATCCCTAATCTCAGCGATTGCCTCAGAATCCAAGGATGCGAACATTGCGGCTCGTAAAAACTTGAGCTTGGGCGGAAGTGTCATGTCATATTGAAGTTTGAAAGGAAAGAGGATGATTAGCCCGCTTGTGTCGTCTACCAGACATAACATAATTAGTGTCCAGAAGAGCGACCGATTTGAGGTCAGTTAACCCAAACGAGATCTCTCTTACTGGTTGAGGGATCTACAATTCCGTTCATCTATACTAGAATAGCGTTTTTCAGAATGACTTTGCAGAATATATCGCGTTCCATTGTCATTTATCTCGAGCACAGGACTACAAGGAGATACAGAGTGATAGCAAGCCTTGGGATATCATCAAAAAATATTAGACCAAAATTTGACTTAGTATGTTCTTGTGAAAAGTAAATAGCAATAGAATACCTCTATGCACATGACTTTTGTCGAATTCAACGAGGATCTAGAGACGGTTAGTTAGGTTTTTTCTTGGTGATGGTGCTACTGAGCCGTGGCCGCCCATTCGGCTCACATATAGTTAGAGCCTACACTCGCAGATTAAAATCGAATCAAGTTGTGAAAACCGATTTCATTTTTACAGATTCTAGTAAAAATGCTTAGGCATTCGTAAGTCGAAGGGTGATTTATTTACTTAACGAGCGTTAATTTATTTATACGACTAATGCATTGTTTGTATACATGACCCTTCCATTTCATACTCTTGTCGCTATTATGCGGTTAGGTTCCTATTATCTTAATGCAAGTTCGATCTCATTGGTGCTGTACGCACGTAGTTTGTTTGGTTTGGTTTGGTTTGTTGCGCTACATGAGTCATTACGCACATAGCATTAGACAGCTTTTTTTGTAAATAAGCATTTCAGACAATGTGCATCTTCTGTACTACTTTCGAAGCATTGGTAAGAGTGAGGCTGAACAGAATCAGACCGAATACTATCAAAAACAAGAATCATCTTGTTTCATTTGACAATATCTCCACCTGAAATATTTAAAAACTTTGTAACTCCATGGTCTTGCCCTGTAACTACTGTGTCCTTAGCCGTGATGGCAGAAAATAAGAGTAATAAATCAATATATTGCCAACAACAATGAAGCCTTTGTGAAGTTCTCTAGTTGACTTTCTGGCGAAATATTGTGCCTAGTTTCATGGTGGCGATTCGTTGCAAGTCCGGTAGTTATTGCCCTTTGTCGAAGTTTAGATGTAATTGAAATATATTCTTTGACTGTGCTTTCGCACCATTCGGTAGTTGCGGAGGGCCGAGACTGCATTTATATCTTTGATCGTGATAATGACTTGTGGATTTATTGAGTAGCTTTGGTAAGTAGTGAGATGATTTTGAAGATGGTCGCAAATTGAGCTAGGCGAGGAAATATCCTCAGGTGAGTTTAAATTGGTGAAGGTTATCTTTCTGTTTATCACGGAGATTGGAAAGGCCTGAAGCTAACTGCGATTGGGATTTGGATTTGGGGTGAAGATGATGGACGTCGTTGAGTGTTTTGTTTTTGCATCAGAATAAATGAATGAATATTTATTCGTGACGGGCACAAGCCCTGCACTCAAAGAGCATGACACGGAGAAGACTAGCTTCCCCGATGACTATATACAACGATAACTCAGTCTGACATTTGGACTACTCATATATCAGGTGCATTCGCTGATAATACTCGAGAACTTGGTACTAGGGACTTCCACTTTTCCCTCAACCGTTAATATCCACCAAATGGAAAACAGGAAAGACCTTTGACTACCCTAACATGCCTTTGTCATCTTGTATATAGCCGCCGTGCGAGATATGGCCTTATGGTCCTCCCATTCTCAGGTGAGGTAGGTGTCCAGGCTACTCAAACTGTACCAGAGAAGATCGCCAGGAGGCGGACTATAGCACTTTCCATCGTTGGTTTGTATCTATAGTGTCAGCTGCACTCTCGTAATCAAAGGCTTGGTGTACACAATGCTAATCAATTTGTAAATATTCTGGCCAAAATTCGAAATTCCAAGCCTGTGGAGATTATATCCATCCTCAGCATGATCTTGTAAACTTTCCCTGATCTCTCTGAAATCCATCCCAAAGAGCTGCTTCCCAGACTTTTGTGCACCACAATTTATTTCCTCTGGCGGGTATAAATATTGGCGTGTGGTTGCTAGCTAGCTAAGGCCAGAGAATGGTCGAAGGGAGGTATGATTATTGAAAGAATGATGTACTAAGTCGAATCTGTAAGCTTCATGTGGTCTTGATGGTGATCGACCTCGTTGGGAGTAAAATTTTGAGGTGGAGTGTCTGGAATCGCCACCTCGTAGGCCAACTTCTTCGGTATAGCAAAATATGACTGAAACTGGCACTGGTGAAATAATTTACATCCAGGTTCGTAGTGGACACCGCTTACGTATTCGGTCTTGCCCTCTGCATCTTTGGGTTGTGCAGTCGTAAACTCTGTTAGTCGGGTTCCCGATCAAAAACATGCAAGAGCCATATCGCCGGTACCCTCGTTTTTGCCATTTTATGACCAAATCTCAGTTTCGGAGGAATAATTCATGTATTTCCATAGTGTACGGTTGAAAGGTGATGAGTTTTCATCATCGAAGAGCCAAACTTGGATGCCAATTAAGCTTAACGCTGACATCTTGGCTATGACTGTACTAAGTTGTTCGGACTGCAGGCATTATTTCAGCTTACTAGGCTTTATACATGTCAATCTTGTGTTATAATGTATACCCTGAGCTTTGGCCACCAGATTTGAATGATGTAGAGAAACTTGAAAGATGATATAGGTGTAAGCAAAACACTACTTATGCCCATGGTGAGTGAAGAGAAGGAATGGCAATTCCGAATCAGATTTACTCGGAAATTTGTAATTTGAAAATCCTTTTTATTTTTTATTTCCAGCCATCGGTTGACGCTGGCAGTACCAAATATGGAGATAAAGCAGTGGCTAAATTGAGTGGATTAATATTATAAAGAGATGGATCGTGAGGAAGAGGAACGTATCTAATGTCGTGAATTACAAGGAGTTATTATTAACTATGTTACATTGATTATTGACGCAGTAATGAAAGAACGCCTGCACGCTAAGACACTTGCACGTGATGCACAATTACAACATTCCCCCTCATCGTGCACAGTGTTAGGAAACACTTCACAGCATCTCAACGTTAGACAAAGGCTTCGTCAGAGCATCAGCTCGTTGTCTGTTGGTTGGGATATATTGAATGTCAATAAGTCCTCGTCTAAACTGTTGTCGACAATAATGGTTGCGCAGCTTTACATGACGCGAACGCTTATGGTTATCGTGATTTCTTACCAATGCAATTGTCGACTGATTATCCACAAATATTGTAGTACAGTTACTTCCTTTTATCTGATCTCTAAGCCCAATCTCGTCGAGAATCTCGCTGAACCAAGTCACTTGTCGGCACGTCTCTGTGAGTGCAAGATACTCAGCTTCTGTACTCGAAAGCACGACGTCTCGTTGAAGATGCGATCTCCAAGCAATTGGGCCTCCAAGCAAAATGAGGGAGCCCGAAGTTGAACGAGATGTAGATGGATCCCCGCAAAGTCCGAATCTGAATAAGCTTCAAGCATGAGGATTTTGTCTTTTGAGTAAGTGAGACCAGCATCTGGGTCCTTACTAATATATTTGAGAACATGCTTTGCAGCTAGGAGGTGCTCATCAGACGGATTTTGAAGGAAACGAGCGAGATGGTTAGTAGCAAACGCGATATCAGGGCGTGTTTGGTTGGCGAGATATTGGAGACCTCCAACAATTTGGTTGAACTTTGCGATCCGCTCAGCACAAACTGGCTGTGATGAGATCTCCATGCGACGCTCAATTGGCTTTGAAACGGGTTTACAGTCTGCAAGACCATGTCTGGAGAGAAGTTCGCGCGCATAGCGACCTTGAGAAAGCTTTAGAATTTCACCTTCGTGACTCACATTGATACCGAGGAATTGGTCGCGAGAAACAGCTTTAAATTTAAATTTCGATCTGAGAGCTTTTGCAAGTTTTCTGATTTGATGGATATTAGGTCCAAGAATTTGAAAGTCATCAACATGAAGTAGCACAAATACGTCTCTTTTGCTGTTGGTAAATAGACAAACATCAGATTCAGTAGGCCTGAGTCCAAGTTTGTCAAGCTCAACTTTAACACTTTCATGCCAGAGTGCGGCAGCTTGCTTGAGGCCGTAAAGTCCCTTTTCCAGCTTTACCACTTTTCCTTTTCTTTCAAATCCCTGAGGCATCTGTATATAAAGAACGACGTCAAGTGTGGGATTGAGAAAGGCAGTTGGAACATCGCCTTGTAGTCTGTGCCATCCGAGACGGTGTCCAAGCACTAGAAGAAGCCTTATAGTGTCTGCGCGAGGTGTAGGAGCAAAGGTGTCGAAGTAATCACGTCCTTTTTGTTGAGCAAAGCCCCTTGCTGTCCATCGTGCCTTGTACTTATCCAACGAGCCATCAGCATGAGTCTTACGTTTAAAAACCCATTTTCCGGTTAGAATAGTCCGGTTTTTCGGGACGAGTTTGCGGTCAACTATGACTGCGGTACCGGTTGATATAAGAGACTGGAACTCAGCTTCAGCAGCTTGCTTCCAATTTCTAGCTTCAGATCCTGTCATTGCCTCTATCCAGGATTTTGGGTCTGTTTCAGTAGATATGGGAGCTACTGCCTTGCCAGTGTTGAGTCTTTTATAGTCATGCCGCTGTGTGGTACGTCCTCGACGAGTGATGAAAGTTGGAGGCAAGGGTGGCGAAGGAGGAGTAGGCGAGTAATCCCTTTTCTGACCCGCAAGAGGTGGTGGATTAAATGGCGTCATCAGAGTGTTATACTCGATTTGAGTTTCGTCTCCATCCTGCTCAGTTAGATTTTCACCTCGAGATGTTGTTAAAGGGTCAATTAGAGAGCTATAGCCGGGATGTATAACTTCCTTCGGGGTAGAAGATGGCTGTGGAGCGGGCGAATGAGCCCTCTTTTGACCTGCAAGGATCGGGGGCTGAAATGGCTGCATAGGAGTATCATATTGAATAATTTCTTCCTCGCTTTGTATGACCTGATCTTCAGACTCACTACAGTTTGATCCCTCATTTTCATGGTCATCATCTGTAGTATGTGATACAGACTGCGATAATTTCTCTTGATTTCTCAAATTATCCTCGCTTTGAGGTTGAAATAATTGGGAATCCTCAAGGTTGTCAAACATTTCTCCATTAATTGATTGGTTTTGTAATGTAATTCTTTCGACATTACTGACACATGAAGATTTTCGGTTTACAGAGGTTGAATCATCTGGCACGGTTTGAGGGTGTAAATTCTGGAAGCTTACTGGAGGCACGAAGTCTACACTTGTTGTAGGAGGAAAGTTGAGGCCTAGACCACCACCACTGCGATATTGTTGAGGTGTTAAACATTGAAGTCTCGCCATGGTTGGCCCATACATAGAATCTTCACAGAAAGAGGCATGAGGGGTGGTAAAGACTTTATGAGTCCATTTTTTCTGGGGAGTTTTGTGAGGGGCGACTATAAGAAAATTCTTGGTAGTATTTGCCTGGAAACCAACAAACCATCCTACTTCCGCGCGTGGATCAAATTTGCCACCTTTTTCTTGCTTATTAAGCGTTCGATAAGCTTTACAGCCAAAGCGAGGGAGACAAGTGAAGTCCAAGTATTTACGATGGGCAACTCGGAGCTCTTGATGAAATTGTAGAGTAGGCACTTTTCTAGTGGTCAGATTGTAAAGGTGGTTGGTGAGGAAAACTGCATGACTTACAGCCCAGTACCAGAAAATTACAGGCATTCCAGCATCAATTAGTAGGCATCGTGCACGTGTAATGATGACCTTATTAGCTGCCTCAGCTGGGCCATTTTGTTCTGGAGTGTATGGAGCTGTGATATCTTGTCGAATACCTTTAAGGCGAGCCATCTCTTGCCATTGTGAGTTTCGCTGAATTTCAGTGCCTCCGTCAGAGAAGCAGACACGAAGTGTTTTACCGAACTGATTGCTCATGGTGTTAACCCAATCGATTAGTTTAGTAGGAATTTCATCTTTCTTCACGGCACCAAACCACCATCTCATGCGAGTTGTTGCATCTGTAATAATGACTAGGAATCGCTGTCCAAAGATATTGGGCTCCACGGGACCAACCATGTCAACAAAAACTTCATCTAGAGGCGCAAATGGAATAGGCCTTGGTGTCCGCGTGATAGTGCGCTGAGCTTTACTGAGATGACACGCTTCGCAAAGAGAAAGCTCACTGGTTTCAAGTCCTCCCAAACCTTGGGCAAAAGTCTTTGTTTTGGATAAAATTAACGGTCCGACATGACCAAGCCGCTGATGCCATCTATCGGCAGTGGTGCATTTCTGAAGTTTGGCCACAGCGGGTTTTATTAGACCTGAGGGTGATAAATGAGGCTTCTCTGAATGCTTTGTCTTATCAAGTGCTACAATGATTGAAACATCGTTGATGGAGACTAGCTGAGCTACTGGAACTCGATGGCCGTTTACCAATTGGACAAGTAGACTGGCTTCGCGGTCTTCTAAAATGTTGGCAAGACGGTAGGCTCGGCCGGCTGAGATTAGATTTATAGAAGACTGCGGAGAGTATAGAGCGTCTGCAAGTTTGAGATTGAGACTGCCGACCTTTACTCGTGCTGTACCTCCATGACTGAGAGTTGATTTGCTGACGGCTTGGTCGAATCGGAAGGGTTTGCTAAGCTTCGCTAAACTGATAAACGCCGAACGATTGTTTATGAAGTGGTTGGAGGCGCCAGAATCCCAGATCAACGTATCTTTTGTAATGGTGTGGCCAGAACTGCTAGCTATCAGGGCCAAATTTTCAGAGATAGCCGTCATAGCTATTGATGGCTCGTCACTGTCAGAATTTTCATCTAAAGTTGCAGTATTTGCACGACCTTTGCGATTTATATCCTTTGTGCTTCTAGCTTTACTGTCACGTAGTTCGGGGTGCTGGACTCGACAATTCCTGTTGGTGTGTTTTGATTTGGGATGTATTTGGCAAAATTCATTTAGACCTTCGTTGCGTGCTGCCGCTACTACGATAGAGTTATCGTATTCAGTAGTCCGATCGCCTGCAGTAGATCTGAGTGTAGCCATCATCTGCTCTAGAGAAGCGTAAGAATTGTGGTCTCGATTAATTGCCCCTGTTGCTCTCCAAGTTTCAAGCCACTGAATGTGAGATGTTCCTTCAAAGAACATTACTGCAGCAAATCCATCAGAGATACCGTATTCTACAGATTTATCAACTGTTGACTCCAAGTTTACTGCAGCATTGCGAAAATTTGTAAGATTCTTCTGGAATTCATTACAATAATTGGTAGCGTTTGTAGTAAACTTGGTATCTATTAGTTTCCTGTAACAAGTTCTATATGGAATTGCTGCTGAAGGCTTGTGTGTATTGGCAACCATTGTGTAGAGTTGAAGAGCTGTGAGGTTATTCACCGAATCTGGTCTAAGGCTGTGGTCAAGCCTTCGTAAGACTATTCCATAAGCATGCAAGTCCTTCATTTTCCATGCTTCGAGTTCGTCCAGATACCTGTCGTATTTTTCAGTATCCTTTTCGTCTCCTAGTGTGATCGGTGCGACTGGAGCGGTCCTAGGTCGGATTTCAGGGACGTTGTGAAAGACGTAACCAACTAATCCATCCTGCGCAAGAGCACTCCGGAGATCGGAAGACCATGTGGTGAATGGAACACCAGATTTGAGTATGATAGCTCTCTTATCTTCCTTGGTGCTTGACATTGTTATTGATTTAGTTCCTGTTTAGAAGTTATCTGTTTGTTTTCCTAGGGATCCGATGTTCGATAATGAACTGATGATAAGCGCTGCGCTAAATCCGGGCTATAACCTATTATAAAGAGATGGATCGTGAGGAAGAGGAACGTATCTAATGTCGTGAATTACAAGGAGTTATTATTAATTATGTTACATTGATTATTGACGCAGTAATGAAAGAACGCCTGCACGCTAAGACACTTGCACGTGATGCACAATTACAACAATTAATGATCTGGATATTTCGAGAGATTAGATCCCTAGGTTACTTACTTTCAGAATATTCAAGAAGATGCCACAATTATCTGCTTTATTCAACATGTTCACAGAAAACGATGTTAGTTGAGATTATCTTCACTAAAAGTCGTATTTAAAGAGAAACCTAGGCCCTCCCTACCCTTCTCCTGAAAAGGAAGATCTAAAGCAACACTCTCAACTACTACACAGCCCACGTGAATTCCATATGTAGTTCTGCTACTCACGTGTATTTGAAGTTAGTGAAAATTAACTATGCCAAAATGGAAGTTTGTACAGTAACGCATCATGACAAATCTGGGGTTTTCATTTTACACCATTGTCGTTGTGAAATGAAAAGCCTGAATAGCAAAGACATCGCCCGAATCAATAGGACTTCGCTGTCTTCATGATACAAGAAGGATATGTACATTTCTGGCTTCTTCTTGTTATCCAAAGACATTATTATTACCATCTGACTCTGCTTCCATCATCTCGGTCAGTATATTAAGGCGCTAAAATCTCATCCATGACCCTGACCTGACTGTGCATTTTTGAGTCATACTCTTATGGATCTGACTCATGTATCATATACCGCAGAGCTACATGAAATTACAAACTTCCTGACTGAGTTGAGTCCAAGACAAAAGGGTGGACTAGAGACCGGCAAACCCACAATCATCCTTCTACAATAACATCAATGAGAAATTGCTGACCCTCAACTACCTGCCTAAATTTGTGTGTAGGATAGGCTTGGCTCGATCAATTGCTAACAAAATAGACTACTGAGTAATTATGCGAATCCCGTGACCCGACAAGATTAAAAATGCCGTAAGAGAGTAGGGAATTAGCTGGTAATTGGGTGTCATTTTCGACGGGCCGACTATAAACGCTTTCTTAGCTATGTTGCAAGCGCCCACTTTCGAAAGTCTTCGGAGCTTTCATGACTTAGCTCTTACCATAGAGATGATTCCACTTAGGATCACATGTTGCTCTTGATCATCCTCAAGGTCAACTAATTTCTTTGATTTTTGTTCTTCGGGGTCTGTTAAGCTCCAAGGAATTTGGTAGAACCTATCGCCAGTTATCAACCAACGACAAATGCTTGAGGCTTGTGGGTTCCGAGCTTCCTACTCTGGATGAGATGGCGAATTATTTATCGTAATCGGTAGATGATGTGACAATTTACACATGCGCTGGAACGGCTAAAATAGTTCATGGAGAGACATCTTTTTTATTGCATATACAGCTATCTAGCTTTGACACAATATCAAAGAATAGTACATAATAGATAACTCAATTTAAAGGAAGAGTATTCATGCCTCAGATTTCATTTGAAAGTGCCACGGAAACATCTTCACTGATATGCAGAAGTGAGGTTGTTATGATAATTATTATGTAACAAGTGGGGGAAGCTCGTCTGATATCCCCTAGCTAGTTCGCTTTTGTTCCGAACAAAAAGGGGGAAAGAAGCATTGCTAAAGTTTTTGAAGGCTTCAAAGTGTATAAATGCACAGAAAGGAGATTAACTAGAAACACAAAAAATTGGAAATTTAAATATTTGAGCAAGCAGGAGTAAGGGAGGGATAAGAAAGTTGAAGTTGCCACTGTGTAATTATTAGAAAATTGCCATAGCTTTATAGCTGAATACAAAATGAATTAAAAAAAAATAGCTAGTTCGCTTGTAGACCAATCACGTAACCAGTATGCAGCGCACCATAGGGTACCCTGAACTGAGCAGCCATGCGGTCTATTGTATCGATGATTTTAGGTCCTAAGCTTTTCTCTATATCTCCTAGAAGTCAAGAATCGGTGTACATGGCCGAAATTATGCTTCCCACATGCAGAGCTCGGTCTCACCGCGTGAACCACTACACAACCAGTAGCTAGTTAAAAGAAAGAAAAATAAAAACTCCCATAAACAAAATTCCAACCCCAATAATCCTATCTATGGTTGGAAAAAGATGCTCCTCATCTCGTTTTCCTATCTGTCATGCTTTGTGCTGTAACCTAGTTAACGTCGTCTCCGCTGAGATCTGGAGACGGAGTCGCAGTTCGGCCCCCGAAGCAGCCGGTTTCCTGCGCAAATTTTGTAAAGTTCTCGAGACACTAAGGCCCAAGGAGCTTGTGGACAAAGTCGTGATATAACATTGTCACTATGAGTTGACGCGTCTGGCGTGCGTGCAGTCAACAGTAAATGAGGTGGAGAGGTGATGTTTCCTCTCCACACGCACACTCCATTGAAGCGGCGAGGTTATTGAAACGGCGGTGACATGTCGCGAAATTTCCGTGACCCGTACGGGCTGCGATCAGTTCACAGAGTAGCCGCCGGGAAAGTGTCTGCTCGCGTGGCTTGCATCGTCGCATACGAAGACCCAGGTTTCGATACCTAGGTGCACATGCTTCTTCCCACCATTTGCCGAGAATCGCTTTTCGTTTCTGGCTCATTAGCCGATAAACATACGCTAACGTGACAGAGCTAGGCTGGCTCTCTTTGCTTGGCAGTTTCCGGAGGCCGGAGCGTGCAGCTCGATCGACCACTTCGTTCCCTTGCATCCCAGAGTGGGCCGGTATCCACTTCGCCGAGACTCGAGCCTTTTTTGATAGCGTTCTAAATTGACGTACATCGTCGAGGCTTGTTGTGAAAGTTCCCGTTGACAGTGCCTTCACTGCAGACTGACAGCCATGCAGTGTGTTTGTGTGTTTTTCCTATAAAGTCTATGAATATATAAGGACATGTAGTTTCTTTCTGCCTACAGGCCGGGAGTATGTATGCTTCGGATAGTGTACTCCCTCCTATGCCACCTTCACGACTTCTTTCCAGCAGTAATACCCCCACAGGTCTTTATTCCAGTACACACTGAGAGGAGCCGTTATCCCTTCATTCTCTCTCCTCTCCAGCCAACAAAATGATGGCCATTTGCGGGTGTGTAGCTGCCGGGAAAAGTCTCAAAAACCACTTTGTACGAGGCTCTCCTATGACGAAAATCCGGCCAGACCGGCGCAGCAGACCTGTGTATACCTAAGAGCGTCTCTCAACCTTCCTATTTTCCTGATTCATGCCGCAGGGCTAACTGAAGATTGTGAAAGGATGTCAGAAAAGTCTTGGTCGAGAGTGACTGTCGTGAAAGAGCCTAGCCTAGCATCCAAAAGTCGTTACGGACGTGGGGTCTTCGGGTAACTCATGTATTTCAGATGCCTTCCTGGCTAGTAGATTGGAAGTATAAGTTAGAAAAGACGATATTATTGACGAGCCAAAGTCTGCTTTTCGTAAAAGCAGAAGGGTCTTTTGCTGTGGTTTCGTGGACCTTTTGTTTGCCTGCCGGTGGGTAGCAGATGTTGTAATATAACGAGGGCTACTCTGACTACCGTTGTAGCGTTTGGTAGCGCATTATCTTTCCTCATTCCCAGCATTATTATTGTCGTCATGGTCGTCTTACGTGTTATCGGAAGCGTATCTTTGACGGAGGGGAAGATAACTTAGCTCAAAGTTGAAAAGATATTTCTCAATCTTGGCTCTGCAGACTCTATAATGAGAGCTGGAGGTTCGTGGGGGACACCACTGACAGATGTTGAGAATAGTCCCCCGAGCAGCCATGCAACTTACGCTATATCAACAACCCATCTCTTACAATTCACGCAGTACTACTTGCAATGCCAGTGGGTAGAGACTGGGTCTATTTCATGCGCCACAATTCCATACTGCCGTATCAAATACCCATGCACCAGCTACTAGATCTACCATACTATATAGTTGGGTATAACACTAGTGGATACTAAACATAAGAATGTGCAAACATTTACCGTCCGATTTAATTGTGGGCTAAACTTAACTAATGACGAAGTAAATCCACGATCAATCCTTCAATAACAATAATATCAGCCTTTACAGCTTCACTTCTGGAGTACAGTTACTGTTGTTTAAAAATAAAACCAAGGTGGAAGGCTACCTCTGAACCGAACAGTTTATTTTCCGAAAATACTATAACGTACATGTGGAATAGAAGAGTTTGACCTGTCTTGTACACGATTGGTTGGGCTCAAGCTTTCCTTGATAAATTAACCTCTCTATTTTCTTGTTACAAGATCAACGCGATCATGTCAAACATAGAATAAAATTAAAGTTAAGTCCCCAAGGATTACACGACTATGAAGGACTCTTGAGAGGGTTACATGGAACACGGTATTACGTTATAAATGTCGGCTAAAGAGCTCTACTGCTACGGATGAAATCAATGTACAGCTAGGAAGGTCATGTGGCCCGAGTAGCTTAGCTTACATGATTAGATGAATTACTACCCCTAGACAAGGACTGCTAAAGCTATATTTGTTTAGTTTTTATTGTCCTATGGAGTCTATCACTATGTAAGAATATGCAGGTTCTCTCTGCCTACAGGCCAAGAATAACTATCTAGTAGTACATCACTAAAGCTATGTAAACAGCTTTAAAACTTAATATTAATTTATAAATTTAAAATTTACCAATGGAGACACTTGGAAGCATAGAAATAACATCATTATATTCATGACTCATGTTTTTCGGCTCTGGGCTAGAGGCTTCGGTCGTTAATTAGTGTTCGGAAACAATTATAGGACGTTTGTATCATCTATAGTCCTCTTTTTTGCGTTTCTTCCTTCAAATTCGCTGTAAAAAAGCGCACATGATTGCTAATAATTCCTGTTAAGTCCTAACTATCTTAACCTTTGCGTAGTTAATTTGAGAGAATTAATATATCATTGAATTTGCGGGCAGGCAATACGACTTGTATAGATTATAATCATTCATGCAAGCGTCAGCTATCAGTTATCAGAATTATCTTGTGCGTGTGGTATTGGAAGAAATCATTGAAACACCAAACAATGAAAATATTTGACACTTTGCGATAATAATTAGGGTTGAGTTTTAAAGGTAGGAGAGCGAAAGATCAGCGAAAGATTGCAAGGTTATAGTCGTAAAGGTCGCATGTTTAACACAGATGCAAACCAGGGCGGTTATTTCGTAGGACAGAGGCTATATGCTACTACATAGACACCAAAGAAATGATGTCCTCTATAGCGTAGTTCTATTCTTCGATCAACCAAGAGAAAGTGATGATTGACCATTGATCGACCGATTAATTGGAACCTTTAATTCCTGTTCCTTGAAATTTCACAACCAATCCAGTCGTACAGATTTTGGTATAGAGATAGTAAGTTCCAGAGAGCTACAGTTCTAGCATAAGTATGGGATGAATATACCAATCGAGAAAGAATATATGTAAAGTGCAGAATTATCGTCAGATGCTGGTCGCATCTAGCTTGTGTCGCATGACAAACGTTATCAGAGGGCGGATTTCAGTTGGAAATCTGATGAGACTAAATCCAAGGTACCCAGTGGGTTTGATTGCATGGCAAGATGATGGTATATAGCCATTAAATGATAAGTTTTGGCGCCAAGTATAGGAATGTGTTTGATATGCAACTGAGCTCTCGCTAATGACTGGCTCGATGTAATGTGAGTCTGTATAAATCAAAAGCCTGCGACAGGAGAGGAGTTTCGGAGTTGCGATGTTTGGCGTTGATTGTGACACGCACAAAGGTTGGCAGCAGACCACTAGCTGTTTGCTGGTATCATAGCAAACCTACTACGGGTAAAAGTAACCCGTTTAGTACTTCCAGACACAAATAGTCACATGTGCGCGTAGGTAAATCGATTGAAGCGCGTCACCTCCGTCACGAGGGTGTTGTGCCACCGTTTACAAGCCAACTGGTTGTGCGGAAGGAAAATCACGTCCTGCAGAGAAGGGAAACATATAAAGCTAGCTGTTTTGACTGCGGCAGCTCGTTAGCACTGATTGTTGCATGTGTAGAGCCATAGCGATAAACAAGCCGGACGGCTTGGACTACCAAGAAACACCGTAGCAGGGGTTTTTGGGTTACTACGGCATGATCCGAGGGTTTGGGGCTTTCATTGGAGGCATTCGTTGAGAGAGGCATTAACACGCGTACAGAGCTCTGGAGTGGGATAACCCTTACTGACGTTTGGCATACCATTAAATCCATCGTATTGGTTGTTCGGCGACCCGGCTGATTGATCAGGAAGAGGCCTGGCAGAATATACAACCTATTTCCCATGGTATTACAACTCCAAACGTTGTCAAGATTCAAGAAAATTCCTAATCACCTGCCTGCTGTCTCTAACGTCGAGGCTTTTCGGGTTTTGCTGACGCCAGGAAACGGATACAATAAACGTGCGGCGCTTGACATCTGAAGGGATAAGCCTGGGTCACGTGCAATCGCTCCTGGCGGTAATGTGAGGTATATTGACGCTTAGCTGCAACCACAAGCATCTGTGAACAAGTGTCAACCTTGAATTGAGCATCGCTGTTGACTACTGTGGAGTAGGATCATCTGACATCTTAACCAATCGCGCAAATAGGGAATCAGCGGATCGGGCTGAGTAGCTTGGAATTTAGAGAATATTTAAGATGAGGAGAGAGAAATGAATACATTTGATAACGGTTTCAGTTACTCTGTGTGGAGGTAGTATTTCCTATACTTTGTTGCCCGCTTGCTTTTTCAACTTAATGTGAGACTACGCGCCTTAACCCATAGCATTTGTCTGGCAAATATCCTCGGCGAAATCCGAGTTTCTGATTTCTTCCAATCTGCTTCCAAATCCGCTCTGTAATTCCTAAAAAAATTGTCGTCTAGTCCATTCCTCTTATCGTGGTTGGGAAATTGCTTCCGCGACGATCGAGTAGTTGGTTTTGGGTGAAAATATTAGAGCACACTTGAATTTCGAATTATCCTCCAATCTTTTCCTAAGCAAAAACAGTTACAATTTAGAATACATCCCGATTTTTCCATGGAATGAGGGGCAACCTCTTTTTTTCGGTGTGAACTATTAGTTGTTTTCCGCTTGATTGATCCCACGTCCACAAATAATCCCACACCCACAATTCTCCAAGGCCACACCCGATTACCCGACGGAACTGGAGAAACGAAAACCCCTCCTTATTCCTAAACAAACTAGTCTAGGGTTCTTGACTTATACGTCCCGACCTGTTCTCTCTATATATAGCAATTTTGTCATCGCGAATCCCTCATTTACCTGCCGGTAGATTCAGCCTAAGATTCGCATCCAGCCTACCGGGTGGTCGATAGCCTCATCACGGATCCGCCAACGCCGCTCCTCATACACCTGGAAGCACTTTCCGGCATATTCCCCAACCGAATTTTAATTCTCTACCGAGTCAGTCGTTGCAGTTAACTTGGCATCTTGTTTCACTACTAGTCTACCTCGCGGCTCTAGCAAGTTCATCAACCCAAGCTCCACTACCAACACATTGCAATTCATCCTAACACAGTATCAAACAATATTACGCTGTTTTACACTAACAGCTGCGTTTACCCACATCTTCCCTACCGATAGCTTTCCGCCATAGAACACTTTAATCATACTGTTCTGAATGCTGGTTTAAGCCCGCACCAACCTACTTCCACAACAGCAATTTCCTTGTGGAGAAGGTACCATTTATATCCTCACAACAAAAAACCAACAGCAGTTCACAAATAGTCGCGTCTATATTGAATCCACCTTGACTGGCGCATCGCTATTATGGGACGAAGAAAAATCGAAATAAAAGCGATTAAAGATGATAGAAACCGTTCCGTGTAAGAATAAGTCCTAGATGCCTGCCCAACTTCTACTGACAAATATCAGGACTTTCTTGAAGCGCAAAGGTGGCTTATTCAAAAAAGCTCATGAGCTCTCAGTCCTATGCTCGGTTGATGTTGCTGTCATAATATTTGGAAACAACAAGAAGCTCTACGAATACTCCAGTAGTGATATTAGTGAAATTTTAACGCGTTATCAATATGTAGGTCAAAGTTACTGAGCTATCTGATTGATCCTAAGCTAATGAACAAAGTATGGTGGAGCCAACGAACACAAAGGGCCGGCCGACTTCAACGGTAAAGGAAAGACTGATGATGATGACGAAGATGAAGATGGATCTGGACCTTCGCATCACGGGTCAGTGGAACCTCAGATGATGCCACCGCAGTTCCAGAGCAAATCAGCTTACCACCATATGAGGCATACCCCATCAGCATCGCCTCCTATACCATCGAGAGCGACCTTTCCGCATCAATCACAGCGACAAAGTACAACACAGGTACAGCATCCAGAAACAAGACCAACATCGAGGAATGCCAGTACACGTTTAAGTTCAAATCTTTCTTTACAACACCCTCAGTCTTCTAGTGTCTACTCATACATACCGAACGCCACAATATACAATCCTCATAACGCCAGTATTCAACCACACGCTCATGCAATATCAACACACATGCAAAGTCACACAATGCAAGCTCCACAGTATTCCAGCTATCCACCACCTCCACCACCACCGCCTACCTCTTCCCACCAGCAACACATGCTCCCTCATCACCAGCAACAACAACAACAACAACAACAACAGCAGCAGCAGCAACAACAACAGCAACAGCAGCAGCAGCAGCAGCAACAACAACAGCAACAGCAGCAACATCAGCAGAAAAAACAGCAACAGGTATCGCAGTCTTTTCCAGAAAAACAGCGCAAGATTGCCGCAACGCCTGGTCCTCCTCAAAAAAGACCACCGTCTCGTACCGACTCTTCTCCGCCTATATTGCCCCAACAAATTCCAGAGCCACCGCCTCAGGAAGATGTAATTAAGCAGGAACCACTGCCATCACCCCAAGTGCCGGCGCCTGTAAAACGGATATCTGTCAAATCAAGAAGTATATTTACACCAATTGATGAATCTCGCTCGATTCTCTCTCAGCATTGGGCATCTTCAACGTGTAAAACTGAGTCATCACATAACGAGGGCGTACCTATCAAAAATGTGTTCAAGTCTCACGACTCCCGTTCAAATTACCCAGGACACTATGCGCATACCTCAATGGCAGTACAACCTCAGATACACGACGCAACTATGAACTCATCAAACTCAGAAAGCACATCCAGATCCCTTAGTGTTATTTCAAGTGCCCAGGCAGGTGGTAAGCGACCAGTGCTTAAGGTTCAAATTCCAGACGAACCATCTGATGAAGGCAGTGTCACTGCTAACTCGACTTCTGCCTCAAGTCCTTCAGGTACTAATGGGACTTCATCCAATTCTAATCGTAACGGGAACACGACTGACTCATTATCGTCTGGTGTTGTTCTTCCCCCTCCGTCTCCATCAGCTGGGTCTTTAATGTCCAAAGCTATTGCCGGACCTAGGAATCCTTTTGCAAGGCCTCATCCAGTATCGCAAAGTACACAACCTAATACCAGTAGTGGTAGTAACTGTAGTACTGGGTCTGGTCCTGTTTCCGGGAGTAATAGTACAAGTAGTAACGCGAATACAACCCCAAATAATACAAACGGCTCCATAGTTGATACGCCTGTCTCTGCGTTACCAAGTAGGTTTATGACGAATGACTTTTTGCCCAGTCCGAGCAGCTTCTATCCAGAATGGAATTTTAGGGGGGGTGATAGTAACACACTTCCAAGTCCACTTAATTTTGCAACACCAGTTGTTGGAACTGGTCCTAGCTTTATCCGTGAAGAAAGCAGCTACAAAGAGGCTAATGAGAGCTCTAACGTGAAGAGAAAAACACCAGAAATAGAAGGGGATACTGGGGATACGAAGCGAGCTAAAATCAATTGATATCGCTTCAAGATTTGCCTCTGATAAACGTCATATATTTTACGTAATGCGTCTCTACGCCAAGAGTTTTTCTGAATACCTTGTACTTCAATTTTTACTTGGATGATCGGTATGATTCTTGTGCTTGGGCTCTAGTGGAATGAACTTTCGATATCATGGAGTATTGGGTCGTACCGGAAGAAAGAGCTACTCGTCCAAGAGGCTGAGTCTCATTTTTAGGAAAAGTAGAATAAAGGATTATGACTTCCACGCATAAGAAATTTTAATTGTACAGCTTTGTTAAAGGAAATCTTTATCCGGTTTCCAAAAGCTAAAAAATCTAGATGCTCAAAATAGTGATATAAAGAATGGAGCTGTAAAACAATTGAGTCCAAAAAATACAGACAGAAAGTTAGCCCTAGGCCAGATAATTGAAGGTACTAGAAGTGGACTCATCTGTGCCAGCCTGCGGCTGCAATATTAGTATTCAAAGCATAGCGAGTTATTCCAAAATTATTCTGATCAGGAGGCTAAGACGAAGTCAACCACGCACGCGTTAGATGAAGTATTTGTTTGATCATACGGCAACCATCATAACGGCGCTTTAAGTCAAATGAATTAGAAGCCAATTCGAGAAACTTTTATTAAACCTAGGAATCTAGTAGGCCGTATCATTAGAAAGCAACAAAGTCAGAGACAGAAATGATTTCGTCAGGTTACGCTGAAAGTTAATGCCAAAAGACCCCTAGAAATAAACGGAATTCCAGACATCCGCTTCATCTATCAAGACTCTATCTACTACAAGAGTATTAATAGAGCTTTCTAATAAAATTCAACCTCTTATAATAAGATGTGTACAAGCTTGAGTGTAGAAAGGTCCGGACATGATAATCATTGAGCATATTTAAGCGTCTTAGATCAAAGTCAGCGAATAAAGACGATGTGTCTCAGCTTATCTTATAGAAGTATATTGCTATCTTAGTTACCAAAAATTGTAGAATACAAGAATGTATTAAATACAGGCAATTCAGCACCTTACTGGAAGAAGAGAAATCATTTCGAGATTAACGGCACCCACCTCGGTATCTTTAACTTTCTTTAGTCAGAAATATTGACATTAGACTCTAAAATGAAACTGTAATTCTCTTCGCTCAGAATTTCATAATTCCTCAACTCAGGCTCCAGGAAACTTCTAGATCTAGCCCCACTTGTTATCTTCCAACTTCTCCGGTAGTAATTGTTCTAACCACACGATATAATTGCAAAAGTAACAGCGATAACTGCTAGACTCTTTTTTTAAGCCTAAGCGAGGATTACCACAGTAACACCAGACAATGCATTATTAAACGCTAGAATATAAAGAACATTTCTCTCTGACTCGAAATCGAAATGCGGTGCTTGATTTGATGGCCAATATCATCTGTACCCTTCAAGATCTTGTGACAGAATGATTGCCCATTGTGGTGGAATCTACCAGCTGCAGGTATTATAAATCATATAACTAACAAAATATACACCGGTAGAATTTCGATTCTTTCCTGGCCTACTAAAACGACTCACTTGATACCCCTACAATGCATCTTAAATGATTTTCAAGTTACCAATCTAATTAAAGTAGTTGTGAGCTGAGATGCTGTCGGACTGAAAACCGTGCGTAAATGTAGGCTTGAATGACTTGGAGCCAAGCTTGAAAAATGAATCATGGATCATTAATTTGTTTCATTCTCGGAGTAAATTGGGCTATAAATCCTGTTATGCTACAGCGGAATAGTATTAAGCGACACACACAGTTTCATACCGTTGGGCCTAATATGAATCTAGAGCTCAAGTAGTGATAGCTTACATGGCCATCAATACTCGGTTAGTAGATGCCATTTTATCAACTTGTCTCTTTATTGGGAATATATGGCAGAGAATATCTCATGAAAAGCGTGGGAATACGGATTACCAGGGATATGGAAACCACTTATATACGTGTCGGTAAATGAGGAATATCAACTACACCTTGAAGTATGAGATAAGAGTAGAGACAATCACGTGGAAAGACTAGTTTTATATTGTTCATAATTTCAAATGTAAAACTATGATAGTGAAGGTTTGACGGACACATTCTGCTCGGTGATGCATATACACAACGTGCTGGGTGAAATAACACTTATCGCACTCCAAATCAAGCTAAAGTAAGACGTATTCCAGGGCGGATCAGGTTAGAAACCGTTGATGTACAAATTATACTTGGTTCCAGGTAAATGATATTGAAGGGTTGTGGTATATATAGTCGTATATACTTGTTATCTTCAATTAAATGGATGAAACTACTTAGGGGGTTATGATACGCCTGGGTGATGTGGCACAGGTGGGTAAGTGATGCGATGATTATCTTGTGTGGTTATTAGTTATAATTTGGAAGTTACAGATTATCTTACCCGACAATTAGCCAATCCCACAAACACCCAGAGAGCTCCATAACTAGACTCTTTAAGGTCTCATCTACGCATGTATGTAGCGACCGGGAGGGGATCTAATTTATCACTAATCTGATTCCCTTTCCTTGGCCCTGCATGCTATAGCATGTGGCTGATAACTCCTGATGTGAAAAGTGCAATCATGATAAGTGATTGGAGCAATGGCAAAAGACATCTATGTCTTGCATCCCAACGAGTCCAACAGCCCAAGGTAAACAAACTTTCTCCACTAAAGCAGCGTCTCACGAAAAAATCACTCTGTGCAGTATTCTGCCTCGGCCACAAAGCGATTGAGCCTTGGCTCATTTTGATCATTCTTTTTATTGTAGCGGACCAGAGGCTATTCTGTCGCGTACTCCATGCGATGAGCGCCCCGGCACGCCGCGATTCGCCCTTATGTAGATTCTAGTCTCGTGGACAACCTCACCAATCAGCCGCCGCCTGCTTGATTGGAGCAAAGTTTCTAGCTCCGGGGTCCTACCGATTATCAGCCGCTCTGAGAAGCTGAAACTTATCGGCTACATCAGCAGTAGAAGGAAGCTGTTGTATTGTTGAAGCCACGCTGGTATACTGCCGAGTAGTCATGTCCAGTTCGAATTGAAGTTAGACGAGCATAGATGGCTTTCAGCAGAATTCATGTGGGTTCTTGTGTTGCATGTAGAGATCAAGGTCTGAGTACTAATCTGGTCGTACAAAGTCCCTCCAGTTCATTGTCAATTAATTCGCTAGTTCCTAAGCCTTACGCCGTGATTTGGCGAGGGTCACGAGGAGTTCTATCCTCGTGATGGTTTCCACTGGTTCGAGCCCTCTTCCACTAAGCTTATCCGCCATACGCTTCCTGCAGGTTTTGCATGTCCAGTACTTTATCTAGTCCTTACCTCTACAGCTGCTCAATTATTATCGAAAAATGAGTCTATAGCGCTACATCACTGGTCACGCTTGCTCGTAGTCATTTTTCAAGGAGAGCCGCAGCACTATGAACTTTCGAGTTGTAGCTTTCTCCTCTCGTGATATTAGCATTGTCGCTCCAAAAGATCGTCCTATTTGTTTTACCGAAAAAATCCAACAAAGAAATCTGATGTTCCGTGGATGGGTACACTAGTATCATCACTTTAAGCAAAGAGATAGTCAGATGGCGGGATAGATTTTCATTTTTGGATGGCTTTGGCTACATCTTTACTGTGTTTCTCTGTGTAATGAAACATGTGCTAGTGCAAGAGATTGTAGAGGTAGAGGAAGTTCCGCTTCTGGCAGAATTCGAAATGACATCTGTATTCCAAAATAGTGGATTTGGTCTAGTCCAAGTATAATCTTGTCGCGTTTCTCTAGCCAAAGGCCTTAAAGATCACTGTCTATAACTTCTATATTTCATAGATATAGCGGACGATTGTACTCAAGCCTACTGGTGCAAGCTGCAGCCTTAATGTGTCACTATTTCAGCAGAAAATATGTCGGTGGAATACCGATATCTCGCCTTAGTACTGTAATGGGTATAATTTAAAAAATTGGAGATGCCAGTAGATTTTGGACGTGTTGGTTTGATCAGTAGCTTTGCATTCTTTGTTGAGCTACGGTTATTCTAGGTTTACCCGAATTAACTCTTGACATGATTTGGGCCGGAGAAGCTACTACTGATACATCATGTGTATTAAGGAAAATATCTCTTTGTTCGGATTTTACATGAGTGATACTTTGAATTGGGTTCATAATCGTGTTTTTGATGATATACTAATCTTATCTGTCCTGAGCACGTCTTGGTATGTTTCGGTGGTATCATTATTGCTAGCGAATTATCTAGCGGGGTTTCAAATGAGGAAAAACTATGTACTTTAGATACTCGATAGCCAGAGAATAGAGAAGTATCTCTGATGATTTGTTACCTTCTACTCCCATTTCCAAAATAGTCCAACATTATTTTTCACACATGTTGCGCATGAATACGGCTAGTAGATCTGGCCTTGGAACTTAGGAAAAGATATTTAGTATTTGAGATTGTTGTACCAGGAGCATTAAGTTACTATTAAACTAGAAATTTTGGCTTTTGAAAGTCAGTCACGTTCTAGATGCACTTCGAGCTGACTAGTTTCGCTGGATGCTTGCGCTTGACGAATACTAGCCCCGATTACTGGCAACTTACATATTTTGGTTCTATGACTGAGAAGTTGGATTATATCGGCTTCGTCTGAGTTTATGGATACAATATTCTCGACGGCATTTTCGAGTGACAAGCTGAGCTTACTTTGGATGGCTCAGGTTGCCTCGCGAGTTGTTGACCCTATTCAGAGTATGGCAACATCTTCCACACAGCTTCTACCATGTAAAGAGAAAAGAGAATCGGGTACAGAAGCGGTTCTTGTTGGAGTCTGCATTGCAGGAAGACTTGTTCTGCTATTCTGCCTCCGTGTCGATCATAGATGGATTGGCCTTTGACGGAAGATTTGTTCCAATTGATAACTGATTGTGGCCATCCTATTTTCTTCATGCTTTCTAATAGCCGCCGTTGAAGTACTGCATCAAAGGTCTCTTCCACATTTAGATTGAACAGGGCTGCTACTCATTTTCCTTTGCATCGCGTGTTCCGTATCGTGGATAGCACATATCACAAGGTCATTCGCAAATCTGCTAGGAGGCACCCCAAAAAGTTTTCGCAGAACCATCTTCTATGATGGGGCGACGCACACCATGTACTTTATGATTAGCCTCCAGAGAGCTTTACTGAGGGAAGAATGGAGCGTGATGGGCTGCTATTCTGCCGCTATGCTGAGGTCGTTGCCAGGTTTTTGGCGAAGAATTACTTCAGCTAGTTTGGATCTACTTTGAAAGTGTTTGAATCATAGCGAATTTTCACAGTCCGGAGAATTATTGGCCATGCTGATCTAAGAACCCGCACAATAATTATATTACCTCCGCATGCTGTATTCTGGTACGCGAATGTAACCCATATAGCTCCTTTATCCATGATACTTTAAACCCATGGTCAGCTCCTATACTTTGCTCGAGATGCTTGGTGTCGAAGTCGTTATCACTTGTAAATCGACCGAGAAATATGCTTCGTAGCACAAATGTTCGCCGTCCTGGGAATGAAACACAACATTTAAGAGTTTAAAGTAGTGGTGCTGCAATCTAACGTCACAGCTTGGCACAAATAGCCATCAGATACATGCTGGTATTAGTTAAAGATCCGGCGACCTTACGCAGCCCGTACTGGCGTTTGTCAATCCAAAAGTCACACGAAACACCTTCCTGCTCTCATCTTTCCCAAAGAACTTGGATTACCGTTTAGCCTGACGGTGCTCCTCTATCAACCAGAGCGCTATCCTGATTTTCTTTGGGCTATTAAACTGCTCTGTGGTCCCGATTACTTCGCTTATCATTTTTGGTACTGGATGGAATGAGCAATATTCAGTCTATGACAAGCGCCCTCTAGAAACGACTCAATTCAGGAAGAACAAGAAGTTTGTTTATTTTTAATTATGAGCTTCTATGGCCGCCATACTTCCCAAATACCCGCCGTTTCGTCGTTGGAGAGGAGACGACGAGGAGGAATTGCCTTCTTTGAGTGTGTGATCGAGTAGACATTTGTGAGGAGTGTCACTGTTATTTTGAGCTTGAATAAGATGCAAGACATAAATCCATCTCCAAATTAAAAGGGAGACTAGATATATCCTGGTTATGGACGTAGAATGTATATGATGATATATGGTATGATAATTACTATCGTGACCGGGTACTACCCCAGTACCCAGAGGGCATGGCACGGGTATATGATAATATACTTGCGACAGATCTTTCCTAAGGCTCAAAATAGTACTACCCACGTGACGTAAAATGCTCCTTGAAAGAACATTGAATACAAGCAGTCACAAATATACGGATAATCTGCCATCTATTACGCCGCAAACCGAGGAATTATTTGAAACACTCACCTTTAATTCTGGAACCAAGCAGACACGAAGCTCTGATCTGTAAGAATTATTTCTCGCGCCTATCAGCAAAGCAGATTAACATTAGAATCACGCCAATCAGACATAGACATACGATCTAAGGATTAATTTTTTTGGTTTAGTCAGAAGCTGCTCCCCTTTGTCTACAAATAGTTCAATTTTGAATCCAGATATATTATTTGGTAATACTTTACCTAAAAATACATCAGATAACATCACTCTATAAAATTTCAGTCATTGACTGAGATCTGCAATAAATCTCGCATTCCACATGTACCAATCAAGCGAAAACAACTCTTAAAACCAAAACTGGCGGACAACTAAGAAGCTCGATCAGCCTCGCGGGGTACAACACTTAAGGCAGAGTACACATACTTTAGTCCTTATGTCGTTCGCTGTAGAGCTACCTGGAGAGGCAGCCCCTCTTACAACTGAAGAAGTGTGCCGAGCGTTGAAATCTGCAGTTAGTTCAGATAACCACAGTATACAAACTGGAGCTCTACAACTTCAGGCATGGGAGTCACGGCGGCAATATTTCACCTTCCTTCAGGCATGTAGCAAATTGACAGCATGGACAGCCAGGCTAATAATTTGAAAAAGACAGCTTATTTTGATAAATCTTTATCTTTGGAAGTGCGCTACCTAGCAATTATTCAATTGAAAAATGGCATAGACAAATATTGGCGAAAAACTTCTACTAAATTTATTGTACCTGAAGAGAAGGCGCATATAAGATCTCGTCTACTGGAAGGATGCATTAAAGAGGAAGAGAAAAAATTAGCAGTGCAGAGTGCACTCGTAGTTGCAAAAGTTGTAAGGATAGATTTTCCGAATGAATGGCCTGAAGCCCTTCCGGACTTAATCAAGGTGATCCAGGTTTCTCGGCGAACAAATCAGCTACATTTACAGAGAGCGTTGCTGATGTCACTCCATATTGTGAAAGAGTTGGCATCTGCACGCTTACGAGCATCTCTGGCCAAAATTACATCAATTAACCAGGAACTCTTCTTTGTTATCAGTGAAATATACCTGGAAAGAGTCACTTATTGGACTTCACTTTCCTCGGAACAAGCCCTACATGAGAATGGAGACATTTTGGAAGCAATGGAAACAAGTCTACTCGCACTAAGGACTGTAAGACGATTAGTGATGATTGGGTATGAATCCCCTAATCATTCAAATGATGTGAAGGCGTTGTGGGAACAAACTCAACAACAATTCGGGCTATTTTTTAAGAAGACGTCACATTTGCAGTCGTCCCCAACATCTCATGAAAATGAAATAGTAGAAAATCATCTTCTACAGTTATCTAAACTTCATTTGTCTATGGCAACCCAACATCCCGTTGCCTTTGTTCACCTCCCTGGATCGTTTTATTTAGTGAGAGCGTACTGGGATCTAGTTACCCAATTTGGTGAATTATATAGCTCAGAGTTTTACGAATACAGTGAGACATCTTTGGTGGATGATAGTCAAACAAATCTCAATAAGCTTTTGTTAGAGAAACTGTGTCTTAAAGGTCTTCAAATCATGCGAGCTTGTATAAAAATGGGCTACAGCCCACTGCGGTACTTTCAATACACGAGTGCCAAAGTCAAAGCCGAGCAAAAAGAAGCAATTGAGCTAGTCAAATCTGAGCTCTTAACAGTTACATTAATCCAGCATGTTGCAAATGTAATAGTTACCAAGTTATTTTTACTTCGACAGACTGACCTTGACGCGTGGGAAGAAGAGCAAGAAGAGTGGGTCGTAAGAGAGGAAGGTAATGGAGATGCTTGGGAGTTTGAATTGCGACCGTATTCGGAAAGGCTATTTACGGATGTGATCATTAATTTCAAAGATGTGCTCTTGAGCCCATTGCTCTCATACTTTGGATCAATAGCAAACACAGGATACGACAATATTCTTGTGAAAGATGCTATATATACAGCTATGGGATTATCAGCCCCTATAGTGTTCCAAAGTTACGATTTCGACTCATTGATTTCATCCACACTTGTTAATGACGTTCAGCAGACTGGACCCGGCTTCAAGGTATTGCGAAGGCGCATTGCCATTTTATTGAGCCAATGGATTGTCATCCAGATTTCTAGTGAGAACAAAGTCATCGTCAATCAGATTTTTCGGCATCTTCTCAAGGGTGAGGATGAAACAAACGATCTTGTTGTCCGTATCTCTGCGGCAAGACACTTCAAACTTGTTGTCGATGAATTTTTGTTCGACGTTGCACAATTTCTTCCGTTTGCACCTGAGATTTTGGGTAGAATCATGACTCTCGTTCAAGAGGTTAATCTCTGTGAGACAAAGATAGCTATACTCCATACAATTCGCGTTATTACCAACCGTCTTGGAAAATATATTATTCCTTTTGCTGATCAACTTGTTTCAATGCTTTCCTCGCTCTGGGAAGTTGCCGGAAAAGAATACCTTCTGAAGCAATCAATTTTTAGCATTCTCTCCACACTCGTCGTCTCTCTGCAGTCTGCTTCAGAACGCTATTATTCTATCATGATTCCTCTTGTGGCAAATTCCGTAGCATCCGATTCGGAATCTCGAATCTATCTCTTGGAAGATGCGCTTGATCTTTGGACCAATATTCTAGAAACAAGTCAATCCTCTGATACTCCCACTGTTTTATCTCTTGTGGACTCTATATTTCCACTGCTCGAGCTGGGCTCGGATAGTCTTCGCAGTGTACTTCATATCCTTGAATGTTACTGTATTCTTGCCCCCAAATATATGCTTTCGGACACCTATCGTTTCCGTACCCTAACATATATGAATTCTCTTCTAGACGTCAGTAAGCGCGATATAGCTGGTCTAGTAACCTCAATTGTGGAGTATTATATTCGTGCTGCGGAAAAATATGGAGGAACAGAAGGATTAACTCTGATCTCCCAAGACTTGCTTAAAACTGGACTTTTTGCCCAAATTCTAGCCGGCTTACGAGACTCATGGGAAGCTCATGAGACGAGTGGAGTCAACAAGAGATATCCAAGGCACACTAATATGGTAGAGACGGACTACTTGACCATCCTCGCGAGGCTCATTATGGCTGACCCACGTATATTTTTTGACATGGTATCATCGCTAGGCTCCTTTGATGAGGTTTGGACATGGCTCTCAACCGAATGGTTTCGCCATTTTGACAACATGGCGAATATCGAACGGCAGAAGTTGTCATGTCTAGCTCTTACGCGCCTGCTAGAACTCCCGTCTCCAGTGCTAGATCTACTTCTCCGCAAAATTCAAGACTTCCTTGCAATGTGGACACAGGTCATCAACGAATTAATTGAAGATAGTGAAAAAGCTGTAGATTGTTTAGTATGGATTTATGATGGGAATTATGGAAACGAGACTTCAGACGTAACAAGACGGAACGATTGGGCCCAGACTGATGTGGTACATAAAATCTCGACGTGGGAATTTGTCAAGGAAAAGATGTCACATATTGCTCAAGCAGTTGGCGGTAAAGATATATTTGACAAGAATTGCCTATCCAATGTTGATAAAGAAGTTTTGATGAGTTATTACGCCATCGGTACGGACTGGCAGGTTAAATGAGTGATGCTTCGAGGAAGGGTGACTGACGATAGGAAGGTGTTTGGACGTGGGCATCACTATGTTATCTAAAGAGCGGCCTAACAGCTGCAGTCACCACAAGTAAAAAATCCTTTTTTTTACTTAACCACTTGCCAAGGTCTTAATCTAGTGGGGTGATTTATATCTTTTCCACTTCTCTATTTTTGTTTCATGACTAAGCAAGTTTTTATCATGCATTGACCCCTGCTATTACATCGACAACTTCTATTCCCCATTGCCTCATGTGTGTGGATGTTTACTTTTTTACTTTAATCTATGACTGTCTAGTACATTTGGCTCCTTTCTGATGTAGGCCATACATTTTTAAGTGCTCTTATTCTCTCTTGCTAAGCAGGATTGGGTTAAGATAGAGTTCTCTCTAAGAAGATTGAGTTGATTGATTGTCTCCTAAATGAGAAGTTTATCAAGGTATTATATATATCTTGAGAGTATTCTCATTATGACTCCTAATTTCAAATAAAGATTGAATATTAAGATTCTCTGTGCGAACTGCTCAACTCTCCGTTCCATACGTGTTTCTAGAAGTGGTTTTTTCGTCGCATGAATGGCAAATTTCATGTGTAAGATATTATCATGAACAATAGAGAATTGTAATATAATGTGTGATTGAATGACTGAGATTTACCGACAAGAAATGGAATACAAACGATAGGGGATTTTTGCACGGGAAATTGACCATCCATCGAGTTGCTGATTCTAACATTTTGTTGCAGTTAGACTCTATTCCCATCGTATCTAGATTTTATCAGACAGCATGCTTCTGCCGCCGGTCATGCGTCTGCGGGCAATAATACTTTCAGACATGTGCACAGTACTGAAGACTAGAAATCGAATACCAGAGTATCGGACACAACATTTTAAAGTTGCGGGCTTGTGAATGATATTGGAGGTAGGTCGCATATCTTTATAAATAACAGACCTCATGGGATATAGGTATCATATTTTTAACCTTGCGAAATAGGTTTAAACTTAGGCAACGAAATGTACGTTATGGAGGAGACTTCACATCAGGGTATGTCTCTGTAATAAATATATACGTTGAAGATACTTAATGAATATTTTTACATTATTTACATCGAACCGCAATCGCAGCCACATTATTCTCAGCAAATAGACTACATTAATTTTATTCCTGGATATGTAAAATTTATTTGCATCAGATTTTAATTGCGTGTGCAGCTATCTAATTATGATACAATATCGGAGAAAATATACGGAAAAGATAATTTAATATATAAGAGAACTTATGCGTCAGATTTCATTTGCAAGTACCACTACGAAATCAAGGCAGCTCTTTCTTCACTCCAAGTCACCCCTCATCCGTGAATACCCATCCAGGGAAACGTCTCAAAAACCCAGAATAATCTAGACATGCCTTCATCCACTGAACTTTCTCCGCGCGAAATGTAATCTGAGGTGTCTCCTTCCAAAGTGGAGTAGGTGCTCAGGCTACTCAAACTATACCACAGAACACCACCAGGAGGCGGACCACGGCATCCTCCATTGTTTGCGTATTTTTAAAGTGTCAGCTGCACTCTCGCAAGAGAAGACTTGGCATGCAGAATGCTCTTCAATTTGCAAAACTCCTTGAAAAAATGACAGGTCTCACACCTGTCGAGATATTATCCATCCTTTGCCTCGTCTTATAAACCTGTCCTGACTTCACTCAGGTCTATCCCGAAGAACTATCTCACAGATTTAGGCACCTCGCTTTGCTTCCTACGTTGAGTGTAAATAACGGCGTTGGCGTGTACTTGGTGACCAGCTGAGACCAAAGAGAGTCAACGAGAGGTGTAGTCATTGGAATGAGGGTATAATCGTTCGTTCTTGTAGACTTGTTGAGATTTAGACAAGAGCCGATCTTGGTGGGAGTGAAAGATTTATGTGGTGGAGTCTTTTGAATCATTGCCTCGTAGGCCAGTTTCTATCGTATTGTAGAATTTAACAGAACTTGTCTTTGAGAGCATATTTCACCACCAGATTCGTAGATGACACCGTGTATAGGTGTTCAGTCTTTCTCTCCAGTAAAAGGATTATATTCGGGCGTTAAGAATTGTTCCATATTATTGCGCTGTTCCGGACGTCGTTAGGACTCTGACAGGGATGTAATTCAGCTTATTAGCGAGGAGCTTGGAGTAGAGCGAGAGGGAGAGATTGACAGGAAAATGGAGAGACATTATTTGATATATTTCGAGGTACCAGTTAATTTACTTTATTTACCGACTTTATGATGGCACCCGATTTGTACTACTTCGTATTTTACCAACATCTACAATCAATCATTAAAAGGAACCTAAATCAGATGACTACTAAACTAGCATCTAGTAGTTAAGAAAATAATCATGTGACAATTTGCAACTGACGGCTTTTGCCCTTTCAATTTGAGTAATTTTCAACTCAAATCAGGGGAAAAAACGTAATGTCAGATGAGAATTCTTAATTTGGCGTGATTTCTAATGTGATAGTTTCAAATTGTCCAACTAGAACAAACATGACATGCCTTATAGTACCCATCAAATAGCGCTTCGTGAAAAGTCTAGAATTAACTTGAAACAGTTCGAGGAGTGGTTTAGCTGCTATCTTGGACCGCCATGGAAACTTTTTATTTCCTGCGTTGACATTTGACATCTTGTATGGGTCAAGAATTTCTAAAGAGGAAAATTGGCTCGAGATCGCAGCTAGTTACACGCTACATCTTCAATATACGGGGATCAGGAGAAAGTGTTTTCTAATTGAATAAGAAACAAAAGGTGTGGATAATCTAGAAATTATCTCCATTATGGCAAGAATGAGTGGGCTAAAGTATTGTGGCCAATATGCATCTTGTTCATGTGGCAGCTCAACCTATGACTTGAACGTCATCAGCTCGTATGGAAATTGAGGTGCCACGGAGGCGAATACTTTGTGATTTGAGCCATATTCTAAAACCCAATTATCAGAAATTGGTGGTTAGTAGATGGCAACTGTTGGGAAATTGGAATGTGGGAACGTTCAAGATAGCTTCTCCTACAGTAATTATCTCACTAATCAAATTTAAAGATGTGTATCGAATGGAATTATCCCCACTAAGTGTGGCAACATTCCGAGCAGAACTCTACATTTCTTGCATCTGCCCAACTTCCGTACGTGACTTCCTCATTGATTGCTTGATCAGTGACCAACATGTTCGTATAGAATTTTACATGTGATGACCCTAAGTTGGTAGCTTTAATCTAGACACTAATTTTCTCTCCATTACCTACTATATGAAGTAGAATCTCCTCCGTTGAAGTTTCTAAAGTATCAACCACGGTTAACTCTTAATCTCAATCTCAATCTCAATCTCAATCTCAATCTCAATCTCAATCTCAATCTCAATCTCAATCTCAATCTCAATCTCAATCTCAATCTCAATCTCAATCTCAATCTCAATCTCAATCTCATCCTCATTATCAGTAACCACAACAGTACCGGTATCATTGTCATCAACTCTTCTTCGTTCAACTCTTTTATTCCTACCTCACTTGCCGTCAACACCACAATTTCAACCATGAAATTCGCAGTGTCAACCTTCATCTCGATCTTCCTTCTCATTTCTTGTCTAACACTAGTTTCTCCAATCAATGGAATGAAGATCGAGAGAAGATTTATTGGCTCGGTTCATAAAGGATATCAGTGCAACAAGAAGAAACACAATATGTATGATATCGAGCCCACTCTCAAAAGCGCCTGTAAAGCATATATCAAGAGGAAACAAAAGAAATGGTTCTTCATATATTTTATCAACAGGACGGTTTTCAAGCGTTTTTCCGAATCCAAAAGATTTGGATTTCCACCCGATACGAAAATCACACCGGTGCTACCTAAAGGCCTCGGTAAGATATCTCTCTATGTTATGTTAACGTTAATTTCCTCTGGAATATATTGGCAAACTCCTCGTATTTTTATATGCGTTGAGGCTTGATTATTTTCGTCTAATTTTAAAACGTCCAATAGTAGCTAGCTAACTAGGTAAATAGAAGTCAGCACATATGACCATATCATTTTCTCGCCGTCAAACTGCACACTTCTTGGCCTGGCCCACGAGAATGATATTGAAAAAAAAAACGATGCTTTCAGTCTTTGCAAGTATCTTGTTTGGCGCAGTACCTGGAAAGATTAGTAAGTTGTTGAACGAGAGACGCTATTGCACTCTTGTAAATACTATTTTACAGTTCTAAAATTTTGACAGTCTTCTACCACCCTAGGGATAAACGTCTGGATATGCGTCGAAGTGGATGATTGGAGAGATGGGATGATTTTTTTGGCATTTTGAATTATCAGCAGTAACTTATAGACGATGCAGCTTTTTTTCTGATGAGGACTTCAATAATATTTATAATGTTGTCTAATTATTGATGCTGGACACTCAATATTGTCAAAGTCGTATCCAATAGGCAAGGCAAATTGTTGTTATGGTGTTTGAAATGTTTATTGGTTTGCGGAAACTTATTAAAAAATTTTAGGCACAGCTTCGAGGTACTTCATGATGTTTAAATTAAAGAAATAAGTTCATAAATCATCCCTCACTCTAAATTCGTGAACCAGATCTGTGTCTCTGTAGGCCATTTTTTTAATAATTTGATATGTATTCGGCAATTTAGTTATGACACATGACCGGTACTATGTATACATGTAAGATGACTCTTTTGACGTTAGAGACACTCATACTCTGGATTTCATTTGCAAATACCACTATGAGGTATGTTCGCTTACACAATCAGTCGACCTTCCTCCGTAAGCACCAACCAAAGGGAAAATTAAAACCTTTGATTATTAAAGCATGCCTTCGTCATACATGCATACTAGCGCCGCGAGAAATGTAGTTTAGTTTTTCAGGATTCGAACCAGCGGCCTGCTGTCTCGGGTGAGATATGTGTCCTAGCTAACCAGACCTTACTTGAGGAAACGGCTGAAATGATATATTACTGCACCATCCAACCATGGCGGTATTTATAGTGATTTGATGTGTTCATGAAGGTGCTAGGTAAAGTGACTACCGTCGCACTCCTACTGAAGCATGATCATGGGCGGGGCTGGGCTGGATCAGGTTAACTACCATTAAGTACATCTACCTCGTTGTCGTGAAATAAGACGATGTCCTTATTGATAGATAGATAGACCAAGAAGCCACAAGATGTCGAAGAGGACCATTCTACTTATTGTACCTCGCTTATTTGTTTATGCTAACCACCCTAGTCAGCGAGGGTTAAACGTGACACTCGTTCCACCTGAATGACCGGACCACCTCAGACTTCACCAATGTGTTGAATCATGTCAAGCCCAACCGTCCAGAGAACTCTCTTTTGACGCGCCGAAGCGCATATTCCTCCTCAGCCTCGGCCACCACGCGCCCGAGCCCTTGACACTTTCGGGATCTGTAACTTTTCCCTTTCATTCAGTCCCAGCTTTGGCTCATCTCATCCAGGAGTTGATTTCTTCATTGGAGGCCTCATGCAGTCGCCCACTAAGGCCTTCTCAGTTTACATTCCCTATTTTTCCTCCATACAGCATCCCTCTATCCTTTTTTAAACCTCGCCATGCCAGAAAGTTTGTAGAAAGACCAACCCTCCAACCTTGCCCCGTCGCTGCCTTACCCATAATCGTGGAGGTCGAAAACGCGACTGAGTGCTGAAGACCGAAATACCGGTGCCCCAGCCTTTGTCGAACGCTCTAGCTGTTATGCCGCCGGAATGTCGTCCGTATTTCGTCGGTGGCGATTCGTCATAGTTCGAGTTGTTGGTGCCCTTGGCCGAGATGAGGACGCATTTAAGGCCGGTATTTCGACTGTACCTTCACAGTGACTGGCAGTTACGGACTGTGGGACATCCTCTTATTTCTTTGTTGGCGATTTGACTTTTGGAAGTATGGGATAGCTTCGGTAGGTTGTGAGATTATTATAGAGAGGGCCACGAGATGAGTTTGGTTGAGAATGATTTTCCAGTGAAAGAAATGAAGACCTTAAAGGTATCGGTTATTTTAGTACGAACATCAGACAGGTTATAACCTGTCTACAGTTCGTATCTTTGGTGTAGATGATTCATTTCGCTGAGTTATGCAGTCGTAAAATCTCTGCAAGTGGGATTTTCAACCAAAAATGAGCCAACACCATTCCTCCCGATCAATAACTTGACGAAACCTCTAAAATTCACCCTTTGTCGTGACTGAATCTCGGCTCTGGGGCATATTTCGTCCCCAGGTTCGTAGAGGACACCACTGACAGGTGTTCAGCCTTCGTCCTCCAGTGGTATCCTCTGTGAACCTGAGTGTGAAATATCCTCCCAGGATCAAGATTTAGCTAGCCCCCAACTGTTGAATCCATTATTTCCTGCCTGAGATTCTTATCAGAATGAGCGATACTGGGTTAGCTTTGGTGCGGATCCCGGATTGCAAAGATTTCTCGACACACGCAAATCACGAGGAGAATCATTTAAGCACATCAAGCCAATATTAGTTCAAGCTAGATACCGCGCTTCCCCTCTTTACATCAATCAATCTTTTCAAGTTCCCATTTAATACCGAAAGAGCTGTTACACGACCCACGATCCTTTCTTTTAACACTTATGTCGGAGGAAATCACAATTTGGTAGCTGAGTATGATTTTCCGTTGAAGAAACAAAAGCCTGTGAGTGAAGTTGGGAAAGATGCTGGGCCGTGGAAGCTTTGGAAGCGGTTGGAGTAGGGAACTCAAGATTGGGAGGCATTAACTTGAAGGTTGATAGAAGCAAACATTTCTACAAGTTCATAATCTTGTGAGGCGCTCGGCAGTGGCTAGGCGTCACCTTTTAATGTGCAATTTTTTTTTTGGGGCTTTGGCAAGTCAGGTAGTCTCTATAGACTAAACTAACTGGCACTTGGCCGTCACAGTAAAATTTTGTGTCCCGACACGAAGTCAAGCAATTTAAAGAAAGAAAAAAGAAAGAAAAATAATCACATCGTATTAGATTGTGAGTAATTGACAACTCTCTGCGAAAAATTCACATAATTTTAGGACTTTGTCTTTCCAACATTGTGCTCTTTTATTTGCCTGTCTCATAACGTACGAGGCAAGGTGGGAGCCTCCGCACTCCTATGAGATTACAAGTACAAGTGAGGCCGGATCAGAGCTGGTTTATCAACATAAAAGAACAAATGATGCTTCGTTCCATCTACATGACCGGATCCACGCCGCAATACACCGATGTGCTGAATCATGAATAACTCAGCAATACGGAGGTGAGACAAATTAAAACTACAACACATATTCCAGCATCACAAATGAAAAATTAATCCTTCTTTTTAGAATTCTGCCTCGGCCATTATATGCCCAGGTCCTTGACGCCTTCCCAATTTCAATTTTTTAATTCTGTTCAGTCGCTGTCATGCTTTTTCCAAGCATCTCTTAATCTGATTAAGAGGTCTTATTTTTCGTTGGATTCCTACTCCAACAGTCTGTTCAGGCTGTTCAACATGGGGTGTTAAGAAATGTCTTTTTTTTTTAACTCAATGCTGTACACTGCCCAGTTCTGGTCACCACAAACAAAAGTCAAGCAACACTTTAAGTGCAATCAATGGGGCATTCTCAAGCCTCTTACTTTAAGGCAAAAAATGTGGAGGGGCTACGGATACTTACCAGACTAAAGTCTATCTGTAGTAATCGATTCTTTGCTGTAATTGTTACAAAGCTCATTTGTCGAGGTAGAAGGGGACATATCAAAGCTTCGCGACACACAAAGCCAGCATGCAAAGAACATGGTATGGAATTACGGAACCAACGGCGGAATTAAGAGGAGAGGACGTAGCACCAGCAGAAACAACACATCTATCTATCGCTAATACGACAATGGATCAATGGTTTATAATGGTCTCCTATAAAAAGTTAGATGGAACCAATAGGAGGCCAGAATACCCGCGCAATCAGCTTCTGACCCCGTCTCATCCATCTAATTCTGTACCATCGCCACCGAGCACAAGGCCACAGATGTCAAATTACGGCATGCAAAAGAGAGCAAAAGGTGCCGAGCGTTACTATTGCTAGTTAAGTCTCCAAATAATGGCCAGTTGCCCTTCCTGTATACCAAATTAAGAACCTGAATATAAATTTCTGAAGGTGTGGCTTTTCATCTTAAGGTTTTCCTCCCATTTAAAACACTTGGAGTAGACTTTATAATCACCTGTATGGGCCTACAGAGACACAGATCGGGTTCACGAATTTAGAGTGAGGGATGATTTATGAACTTATTTCTTTAATTTAAACATCATGAAGTACCTCGAAGCTGTGCCTAAAATTTTTTAAGAAGTTTCCGCAAACCAATAAACATTTCAAACACCATAACAACTATCTGCCTTGCCTATTGAATACAAACTATGTGTTGGGAGGGTCTGGTGCACTAGTGCTTAAAGAGATAACAGGAAACGTATTGCATTTATTCTTGTGGTTCTACTTCTACTTGGTGTTCTCTGCGGGGAGAACACATATCGTGGTGTGTGGGAGCTAGTCCCATATGGGCTAGCTCCACCCAGTACGGACTCACACCAGAGGGCATTGACACCTATGATCCAACACTGGCAGTCTTTTAAATACTGCCGTCAAAACCTTTCAACGTCAAGTCCATCGACAATCACTCCATCGTCCTCTGGACGAATCCTTCCATCCTGATCGTCAACTCGTTGTCATTGACGAAGCGCTCAAGTGCGCGGTTGGGGGATGCCTTTGTCATCGCATCAGAGGGATTGTCCTTGCCGTTGATCCACCTGATCTCTGCAATCTCTCGTCTCTCATATGACTGCCTCAACGCCATGACATCAATCATCAGGCGCTTCTCCTTCGTAGTTCCCAGCTTCACAAGGCATTCGTACAGGGAGAACGAATCCGTGCAGACAACCAGGGGATAGCTGGTAGTCCCAGTCGGTCTGTGATCATGCGAACCGTCGTCGCGATGGACAGTCCGACGTCAAAGCCGTTCACCATGCCATAGATCTCGGAGGCTAGGACGCTTCGAGTGACGCGCTTGCACTTGGTCGAGCTCCAGTGGATGAGGTTGCCACGGATGTCGAACTGGTTATCCGTGCGGGCCGTCTCGGTGACAAGCGTAAGAATGAAGCCAATCTGGGAGCTCAGGTCCTTGTTGTTGGCGAACGACCCATCGGTAAATACCATGAGCTTGGCGGTGGTGAGGTCGATAGGCACGTACCTCAGTCCACGTTGGATGTTACCCATCTGCCACTTGAGGCGGTTGTTGAGCTTTTCACATTCTGCTTCATCCGGGTTTTGAGCCTGTGCAGCCACGGACAAATCAAATGACGCGTCTGGTTGGCAGATTGACGCGATGTACGCGCCGCGAGCGCGCTGTTCCACGTACCTCTGGGCACGGTCAGTTGCCCTTGTGTCTATAAGATCAATCTTGGTCCCTTGGCCTTTCTGCTTGAGTACTACGATCTCATCTTCCAGCGTCAGTTTCGCTCCGTTGAAGTCCAGTGGTGTTTCTGGAGACAGGAGCGTCTTGGGCTTGGATCGAAACTGCGCCTTCTGGATCTTTTTCTTCTTCAGTTGTCGAGAAGGCGGGTGTGGCCAAGATCAGAGTGTCGTCAGTTTGCATTCCGATCATTCCAAATGTCGTTGGGCCGTGGTTGGTGATCATCAGACATGGGTCAAATGTTGACGTTGACATGTCCAGTTCGGACGTGTGGTGGCCTTGATACGTCGCAAACCAATGGACGCCAGCTTCAGCGATGCCGTAAAGTGGCTTAATGACGCGGATGATCGTGTTCTCAGGGTACTTCTGTTTCAACTCAGCAGGCAGGTCGGCCAATACAACGCGGAACAGGTCGGTCTGGGCCTGAGGGTATGCTTGCGTGATATCGCGGAGAGTCAGTGTCATGCCCTTTTTCATCAGCGACGATGCGAGGGCCAGAAGGAGGCGTTGGCTTGCGCGCTGGATCGTTGGCGATTGTGTCAGAATTGTCTCCTTTGCCTTGTCCTTGTACCAATCTGGATTTCTCATAGGGCTTTCGGTCTTGCCTTTGATTTCGCGCACCATTCGTGACTTAAATATGCGGTGCTTGCCGTGTTTGAACTGGGTCATACAGCTCAAAGCTGAACACACCGCGGCCAATAAGGTCATCTATCTCCTTTGCGTCCGACTCTTCGAATGGAGCACCGGGAGTTGTGATGACACCATCGTTCCGCAGCTTGACAGCGAGATCGCGGTCGTTTTTCTTTTGTGTTAGGAAGGCATCATTGGTCCTCTTCGGTTTGTTCTTGGAGCCGGAGGGCGACCTCGTTTGCGTGGTCGGGGTGGTTCAGGCTGTGGATCATGCTGTCCTTGGGGCTGCTCGGTCTCACCATCTTGGTCATGGTTCGAGGAGCTCGGAATAGGGTCGGTAGCGGCGCCTCGGTAGTACGGTTGGAGTAGAGTAGATCTGAAGGTTGCAGGTCATTTACCATATCCAGCGTCACGTTGTGGCCATCGGTAGCAGCAATCTTGTAGGGTCCCTGCCAGCCATCCTTCTCACGCCAGACCCGAACCTCGCTCTGCAGCGGGAGCGCGAGGACGTCGGCGGTAGACGGGCCGTTGCGCGTGTTGAGTGCATCGTTCACCTGTCGCTCAGCTGCGACCTTGCGAAGGACTTTCATCGCCTTTTGGATTGCGTCAGAACGCTTTAGAGTCGATGGCGAGGGCGGAGAGTCCAATGTCATGCGGGGGTATGCCCGAACCGAGAAGGGTAGGAACTAACCCGTCAGGTCCAGCCGTGTCGTTTACTGCTTTCACGGCCATTTGTAGGATTGCTTCGACTGTTGTGCTGCTTCCGAGTTCAGTAAACAGAATCTCAAACGCGCGGCGTAGTGGTGAGTGATATCTCTCGAGCTTGCCGATTGACCAGTGGGCCTCGACTGGCACCTGTTTGCATGAGATGCCTAAGACCTTGGCCTCGTTGTGGAATTCCGTAGAGGCAAAGTTTGTGCCGGCATCGTGGGTGATGATATCGGGCGGGCCTTGGTAGGTGTCGATCCAGAGCGAGCGTAGTACTTCCCAGGTATCTTTGGCAGACATCGATGGTAAGAATCGGGCGCCTTGGAAGGCTGTAGCTGTCAGGGCTCGTCGACGGTGGACTAGGATTAGGACGGAGAGTAGGACGAGGACTAGGACGAAGACGAGGACTAGGACGAAGACGAGGACTAGGACGAAGACGAGGACTAGGACGAAGACGAGGACTAGGACGAAGACGAGGACTAGGACGGAGACGAAGACGAGGACGAAGACGAGGACTAGGACGGAGACGAAGACGAGGACTAGGACGAGAACGAAGATGAGATCAAGAGAGTAGGTAAATTACAAGACAAGAAGCTACAGTACAGATACAGTCTCAGAGCTCCCTTAAGTACATGAGAGCAGTTACCATAACCGGTGGTGCCATAGCCTACATCCGTATCATAGCAACAGATTGGTATCTTGGGTGGTAACTGTTGCTATCGCAACACTGTAACTATCGCAACGCATTAACTGTGATTTGAGTAACTCATGACACAGTTGGCCAGGTGCAACACAACTTTACAGGGTCAGTCCGTGACATTACCCCCTCCTTAATTTCCTCGAGCTCCGGCGAGAGGTATTTACAGTTGTGTCTGGAATTTTGTCGCTAGGCTTAGGTTCTGAAGGATTGAGTTGATGGAAATCCTTAGCCAATTCTTTGAATCCATCTGCATGAGAAACGGGTATACTCCAATCATCTTCAGGGCCGTAACCTTTCCAACGAACGAGGTAATGCAATTCGTTATTAACCCACTGTGAACCAATTATCTTTTCAATTTTCGTACTGGGGTTAGAATCTTCGGCATCGAGAGTTGGGGTCCTGAGGTTTGACTGCGTAGCGGGTCCCTGGCGACCGGAGAGAGAAGCGAAACGTGGAAGACAGGGTGTATTTTAGATGAGGAGGGAAGCTCTAACCTAAAGCATATTTCTCTACAGGCTCAATAATCTTAAAAGGACCCCGTTTTTATAATCTAATTTACGACAAGGACGTAAGAGGCGAATATTCTTATAGTTAAGCCAGACTAAGTCTCCAGGTTGATAGTTCCTTGCAGCTGTCCTTGTCCTGTTAGCTTGGTCTTCATACTGGGCAGTGTGGAGCTCAATATTTTGAGTGATAAATTTCTCAATTTTTTGCATGTTAGATATAAGAATCTCAGCGTCATTTCTTTCAATTTTAATGGATGCGGGTGCTGGCGGACTAGACATAGAGCAGAAAGTTCGGAACCAGACCGTGGATGCAGACCATATACGGCCAGGAATGGCGATGTGCCTGTAACTTGCGTATCATGGTTGTTTAGGGCAAATTCTGCAGATGGTAGGAAGCGCACCCAATCATATTTGCCGAAGTTGACATAATGCTCTGAGATGTTGCTCGATGCGTGCATTCATGGTTCGGTCTGGCCGTCAGTTTGCGGGTGGAAAGCAGTTGACAGTCGATATCTATTTGCAGGAATTTACATGTCCATTTCCAAAATTCGGAGGTAAACTGACTACCGCGGTCGGAAGTTATGGTGTCTGGCAGACCATGAAGACGGAAACAGTCTCTGTAGAATAGGTACGCGGTATTACGTGCAGTCAAGTCGTTGCATGGGGTAACGTGGACCTGCTTAGTCATTCTGTCCACGACGACAAGCATACTATTGTACTCGACTTCATTCAATCTTTGCTTGTAGGTAAGTCAACAACAAAATCCATAGCAACATGTCGCCATCTTTCGTTTGCGACCGGAAGAGGGCATAGCAGTCCTTGAGCTCCTTTGCGATTTGGTTTGATTCGTGAGCAGGTGTGACAATCCGAACAAATCTCTTTATTTGAACTAACATACATGCCAGAAGAACTTACGTGCGATAACAGAATACGTCGCAGCTGCTCCTTGATGCCGGCTGCTGGCGGATCGTGATGCGATTGATAATCTCTAATGTTAAGGAATGATCTTGTTCACCTGTGGGACTACAATTTTGTTCCTGTAAAACAAGAGGACCATTACTAAATGCGCACTCAGCAAGGGTGAAATTTTTGATTCTAGGCGCTTTATGGTCCTTCAGGGCTTTTATCACAGCTACAGTAGACTTGTCAGCACAGTAACTTTGACGGATTCGTTCCAGAAATGTCAGAGGAGTTGTTGCATCTACAGTGTTTGTCATGGATTCATCTGTGGGCTTAGTAGAGTGTAAGTTTTCAATCTGCTCAACTGAACATTAGCTAATAATTGGTGTCCCCATGCCAGGCATCAGATTATGTGGTTTAAGAAACTCGTTGCTCAAGAATTTTTGAAGATTTGGATCGGGGGACCCGGATGGGCGAGACAACGCGTCGGCTGGTCCATTTGAGAACCCGGTCGGTAACAAATCTTGAAATTGAACCGTGATAAGAACTCGCTCCATCTAGCCTGACGCCGGCTTGAGTAGTCGGGACTTCATGAATATACTCCAGAGCTTTGTGATCAGTTGACAATTCTATGGTTCAGGAGATCCTTCTAGCTCTGGACGCCACTCTTCGAAGGCTTGCACAATTGCTAGAAGTTCCTTATCGTATATTTCGTAATTGGATTCTGCCGGGTTCATTTTACGAGAAAAGAATGCGACTGGTTTCCAATACGAGTTTCATCAGGCTGAAGTAAAACTCCTCCTGTCCCTCGATCAGAAGCATCCGTTTCGACGAGCTGGACGCTCCCAATTAAAGTGAGAGAGCACCTCCCCTTCTCGAAATTTTTTCTTAATGTGAATGCAGTGTCCTGTTCAACACTCCACGAAAAGGGTTTATCCTTCTTAAGGCAGTCAGTCAATGGCATAACAATGGATCAAATCCTCGGATGAATCTCCGATAGAAGTTAGTAAATCCAATA